>BQKN01059924.1:29963-58566 GCA_022839385.1 Asparagus kiusianus
TATATATATAAACTCATACCCCTCTTCTCTCTCTTCTCTTTTCTTCCCCAACCCGCCGCCAGACCCCACGTTTTTCTCTCACCCTCATCACCATCTCTCTTCCTCTCTCTCGATCACCAACGTCACCCCGTCAACCCCCGCTCGTCGCCCTGACCACCACCCGCTCCTGACGGCTAAGCCCAACGCTGCCACCACCCCGATGAGCTCGTCACCGCCCCTCGTCCTTCTCCCCCTCTCTCGCACCTCCCTCAGCTGCACCATGCCCAAACCCGCCGTGCCTCTTTACCCCGTCGCCGATCACCTCCGACCCGGACCCTCCACCCTGACGCCAGCCTCTCCCCTCCGCGGCCAACCCGACAGCCCCTGAGATCCACTGCTCCCTCTTCTTCTCCACCTCCTCCACCATCCTGCAGACCACCTCCATCTCCGCTCAGTGCCGCCGAGCGCCGCCTGCACCCACTCCCTATCGGCCGCCTGCACCCACTCCCCATCGGCCGCCCATCACCTCTGATGCCACCTCTAATACCCCTCAGCAACCCAGCCACCCCACAGCCCTGCACTTCGCCGCCGAGCCACCAAACCCCGAGAACGCTGCGCTGTCAAAATCGCCAGCCAGTCCTCACCCCATTGCCATGCTGAACCGTCGCTCGCCGACGACCTACAGCCACCCTGTCGTAGCCCCAACCAGCAATCATCCCCTCTCGCCGTCGTCGCCTTGCAGCCCACATCGAGGTCCCCTCCACCGCCGAGCAGCCCTGTAGTCACGCCGAGATCCCCGCACCGTCGAACCCATCGCCGATGTCGCCGTCCAGCTTCACAAGTCAACCGTCGATCCGTTGCGTGCATCGTCAAACAACGAACAACAAGAAATAGCGTCGCCGCCTCGTCCGCAGGTCCCTTGGCCTCGCAGGCAAGATCCCGCTCTCCCTATTTCGTAGTTTGAATATTTACATTTATTATGAATTATTTACATAGTTTAGTTGTGATGTATTTATTTGCGTTGGTTGTTTGGTGAATAATATTGATTTAAGTAATAGATATGTGATAAATAGTGTTTTCGGAATAGTTATAATAAGTTAAAAGAATTTAATTTGATGATGGAATTATTTTAGAGAATTTATAATTTTTAAAAAGAATTTGTTTTGAGAAAAGATTTATTTTATATTAATAATGAGAAATAATTTTAAAAGAATTTATTTTTTGAGAAAATGAATTATTTTAGAATAATAATTAATGAGAAATAATTTTAAAGAATTTATGCTAGAAAAGAGAATATTTTGGATTATTATAATGAGAAATAATTTTAAAAGAAATTATTTTGGAAAAGGAATTATTTTATAAATTACATAGTTGTTGTTCATGATTACATTTTATGTTTTGTGAATATTTTACTGTATTCGACATGTCATGATATAGTTGCGTGAAATTAGTGTTATTATTATCTCCTTGTTGTGTTTGAGAACTCTAGTAGTTCATGACTTAGTAGCCTCGTGTATCATGAACAGACTTAGTAACATGTGTGAGTGTGTTGACTGAGTTTAGATGGTGAACCCTAGTTTCAATGAGGGTAATGGTTGACTTAGAAAAATGAGAAGAGTTGGGATGGGGAAGTCATTGTTCATGTGTTCGGATGTGACTGTTGATGTATCTTCCATACTCGCGCTAGTGGTTGGTGTCGCCACTGAGGTTGGTTTGTAGGGCTAAAGTGAAGTGTGTACATCACTTTAGTCAGTGGGAATTTAATTCGTCACCCGAGCTTTGCTTGAGTTCGGACCAAGCAGAAAACAGTTTACGTGTAGTCCTCTGGCCGCATGTGTAGTGGGATTGGATGCACGTAGGAGATTTGTGAACAGTCAGTTATCCGTTGATATAAGCGTTGACTTTATTTAAGATGTGGACCAATGAGTTTTAGGATGACTAATACTCGATCCGGTTATAGTGTGCAATTAGCCTTATGATTATCATGTTTTAGTAGTAGATTTTTATGTTGATTTGTGGATTTCTAGTTGTACGTTCTTTTGTTATTTTTGTGGTTGTATCATTTCCGCTTTGGTTTTCGATCGTTCTATTTTTGTTGTGGGATCTTACCGTGTGTCACGCATGCTGACATACACCTATTTTCTCTGGTGTACGTCAGACTTAGAGGAAGAACATGTCCAGCTGGGAGATCGCCAGGAGCCAGAGGATTCTCAGTAGGAGTGCCTTGTAGACGCAGCAAAAGAAAGAGTTGAAGCCTAGTCTTTTCATTTATTAGTTGATGGTCCCAATTTACTTTTGTGGTTCTTTCTTTTTCGTTGATCGATGTAATTTTGTATCTCTTCAGTATTCATTTGTTTATTTTGTATAAGGGCATGTTGACCCGAACTTTATGTCTTGGATAATATTTCTTTTATGATATAAATATTTTGTTCTGAGGTTGTCTATTATATTCTCGCTATTTTTGATCGGGGACCTATGCATTTGCATTGTATTTATTTCCAGACGCTTAGCGTATTAGGTTGAGGAGAAATGATTATTTTGTTTATTCTCCTTAATCTAATACGTCGCAGGCTTATTCACGTTCTGATTCCTGATTATTTTGGGAAGCGGGACGTGACAGGAGCTAAACAGGATGTTTGCCAAGACTTGGATCATTGCATTATTTTGTTTTTCATTAAATTACTATAAGTATAGCACGTTATCATGTAAGTATAGCACATTATCATGTAAGTATAGCACGTTATCCTATAAGTATAGTACATTATACTATAAGTATAGCACGTTATCTTGTAAGTATAGCACGTTATCCTATAAGTATAGCACGTTATCATGTAAGTATAGCACGTTATACTATAAGTATATCATGTTATCCTGTAAGTATATAGCACGTTATACTGTAAGTATAGCACATTATCATGTAAGTATAGCACGTTATCATGTAAGTATAGCACATTATCCTGTAAGTATAGCATGTTATCATGTAAGTATAGCACGTTATCCTATAAGTATAACATGTTACCTTATAAGTATAGCACTTTATCATATAAGTTTAGCACGTTATCCTATAAGTATAGCATATCATCCTGTAAGTATAGCACGTTATACTGTAACTATAGCACGTTGTCCTGTAAGTATAACATGTTATCCTGTAAGTATCGCATATTATCATGTAAGTATCGCATGTTATACTGTAAGTATCGCACGTTATCCTGTAAGTATAGCACATTATCATGTAAGTATAACACGTTATCTTGTAAGTATGACATGTTATCCTGTAAGTATAGCATGTTATGGTGTAAGTATAGCACGTTATCATGTAAGTATAACACGTTATACTGTAAGTATAGCACGCTATCCTATAAGTATAGCATGCTATCATGTAAGTATAGCACGTTATCCTGTAAATATAGCATATTATCCTATAAGTATCGCACGTTATCCTGTAAGTATCACACGTTATCATGTAAGTATAACACATTATCCTATAAGTATCGCACATTATCCTGTAAGTATAGCACGTTATCCTATAAGTATAGGATATTATCCTATAAGTATAGCACATTATCATGTAAGTATAGCACGTTATCCTATAAGTATAACACTTTATCATGTAAATATATCACGTTATCCTGTAAGTATAGCACGTTATCCTGTAAGTATAGCACGTTATCCTGTAAGTATAGCACGTTATCATGTAAGTATAACACATTATCATGTAAGTATAGCATGTTATCTTGTAAGTATAGCATGTTATCCTGTAAGTATAACTAACGTGAAATTAATGGGTGGTTAATTACAAAAATCTCATTTAACTAACATTTTATCAAAAATAACAAATTTAAAAAAATTTATGAACTCATTTAACTAACATATGAGATAAAAAGTTTCTATTTCATGCATCAAACTAATAACCCCAAACTTACAAAACCCACCCTAAACAACTACAACTCTAAACCTAAAAAAAGAAAACCAAATGCCAAAATCTACAAGAGTCTTTTAACATGACAAAAGGGGGAGCTAAGCCCACAGAAGCAAAGCTCTTCAGCTGTCATCGTCAGTCCCCGCCTTTGAAGAGCCTCCAGCTTTCTTTGGGAGCAAGAGGTTGTGAATGTTGGGCATCACTCTTCCGTTGGCGATGGTGACGGTGCCTAGCAGCTTCGAGAGCCCGACCTTACTGCTCCTCGAGGTCGCCTTCTTCGTCGTTGCGGATCCAATCGCCTTTCCTCTTCTTGAGAATCTCAATCAGGTTCTTGTGAGGGAGGGGGAGAGAGTGGGGGGGGGGGCACTTATATGAAGGCTATAATTGGAATTTAAGAAAAATATTTAGGGAGACCTACATATGAAAGTATTGTATTTTGGAGATTGGGTTTAAAAATAAATACAAAAAGAGAGTTAGGCTTAAAGATACAAGTAATAATACTTGGGTTTAAAGATAAAGTTGAGTAAACAAATGAGCCTAAAAACAAAAACCCCTTTTATCTATTAACTATATATGTTTTCGTGACTACTAAGTTTACCTAACACAACAATTATGATATTCAATCCATGATACCATATGGATGAGACATAGGATGCAAACAGATCAGATACAGTTGGATATGTCACCTAGTATATTTGTATCCGCTTTCTAAGAACGAATACGGTTTGGATAGGTCACTTACAATATTCGTATCCCTTTTTAAGAATGAATACATTTTTCCTTCTGTAAGAAAAAGTCATAACAATATCAATAGAAAAATAAGAATATATATTATTAGTTTACTAGAGAGACGCATATGAGTACAATTGCAGATATGAATAATATATTTAACAAATAGACATGCATCGAGTGAAAGAGAATGTTCATATATTAATTGTCGTATTTTGCAACAAAGAGATAAAATATGACTTAAAAATTGTAATATATGTACTTACTATCAAATTTTAAAATTAATATACAATATCTAGTGCAACAAAAATAACTCAACTCTCATATGATCATAATCTAAGTGCATTACTCAGAAGGCAAATTTTTCTTAAAAACTATTAATAAACATAGTATCACATAAATTTGAACATAAATAAATTCAAATTGATGACCTCAATGAAAGCACAATCCACATAACCCAAATACAAATGATCACATCCAAAAGCACAATGATTATCAAAAAGTAAAAAGTTGCATGTATTTGTACCCGAATTCATATTCGAATCTACATCCCAATTCAATCAGTATTTACATCTAAATCCATATATGAACTTGTTGATAATGTAATATTTACTGTATATTAGATAGGAGATAATTACGCAGTTAGTTAGTTGGTTACCTTATTAGATAGGAGATAATTACGCATTTAGTTAGTTGGTCACCTTATTTAGAAGATAGCTAGCAGTATATATTAGTTGTAATTCTTTGTATTAAAACATTAATCAAGGGAAATAGTTCTCTCCAAATTTTTTCTCTTTAGATTTTTACATGGTAAGATTTTTTTTTAGAGAAACCCTAACCCTACCAAAAAGCTGCCCTCGCCCCCTTCTCTCTAAATCCTACTGTGCCGCCGCCAAACACCACCTTTTTCGCCACTGCTTATCGCGACAAACGCAACAACAAGCCAATCTGAGATCAACTCTTATCATCCCATGACAGAGAAAAACGCAGCTAACAAGAAGGCAATGGACATGTCATCTCCATACTTTCTGCATCATTCGGATAGCCCGGGAGCGATGATTACCACGTGCATTCTGAATAGAGAAAACTACGATATGTAGGTGAAGGCAATGATGAACACACTTAGAGAACATAACAAATTAGGGTTTATTAATGGTACCCTAGAGAAGCTGGCATCAGATACACCGGAGGCGAGTGGTTGGTCCTCTTGCAACTCGATGCTAGTTTGATCTTCAACTCTATCGAGAAGTCCATTCAACCGAGTATAGCCTACAAGGAGATAGCTAAAACAGTTTGGGACAATCTACATGATCATTTTTGATTGGGAACGCACTTCGAATTCATGAGTTGAAAGGCCAGATTGCCTCGACTAGGCAACATAGGATGACAATGATGGCATACTACACACGATTGAAAAGTATGTAGGATGAACTTGGTAGCTATTCTAGGGTGCCGAATTGTACTTGTGGAGTTGCGCATGACTTTCTTCATGAGCGCGAAGAAGAGAAATTACATCAATTTTTCATGGGACTCGACGAAGCTGTTTTTAGCACAGTGCGATCTGAAATACTCAACATGGACCCTTTGCCTCTTATTAACAAAGCCTATGCCATGATTACTAAAGAAGAAAGGCACTGATAGATTACATGAGGACAAGAGGAGCGCCCCGAGGTGATCGTGATGGCGGTTAATACCGCGACTAAAGGAAGAGAAGCTGGACAATCCTGGACAAAACAACAAAGTGATGTGGAGAGAAATTGCTCGCTTTGTCACAAGCGGGGGCATGACATCGCAGATTGTTTCGAGCTCCATGGTTACCTGGCTGGGTACAAGGGCCAAAGAGGCCACGAGCACATGGAGCAGCCCTGAGGCCGTAGCTAGGCCTGGCGAGATGAGGCCTATGCCACGGTAGTGAGAGGATCGGATGAAGGGAGAAGCAGCATAGGCATTCAGGTTTTGTCGACTGAGCAGTTTCAAGAACTACTAAACATGCTGGATCGCTCTGGTGATAGCACCGATAACCTCTTTGTTGAAATATTAGTATGGGTAGGGGGTTAATTATAAGTGTGTATTTAGAAGGTCGTATATAAGCCCAAGAGATTTCAGTAATGAATTAAGGGTTTTCAATGAATATGGTATCAGAGCCAAAACCCTAGCCGTCACCTTCCTCATAACCCTAACCCTAACCCTAGCCGTCACCACCAACCCCCCTACACCCCACCGCCGCTCACGCCGCCAACTCCCCGCGTGTCACACTTGCGCCCTCGCTCACGCGCTTCGCCCTACCCCCGCGCGTCACACTTGCGCCCTTGCTCACGCGCTTCGCCCTACCCCTACGCGTGCCATCACGGCTATGTCGCTCCCACGCCCCGCCGTCGTGGTTTTGTGCGGTCGAGCCGCCATGGCCACTGCTGATGGGCTGCTGAGACACTGTGCTACCCTGCTGAGTCGCTATCGCCGTGCAGGGAGGAGGATCTTGCCTTGATGTGGGAGATCCATATCTGGATGTGTAGCTTGTTAGATTCCCTCGACAAGTCAGTCCTAGAACTAATGAGAGGAAGAGTGTATATCCCACGTTGTTGAGATATATCACTTTCGATTCTTATTTCCTTTGAGAAACAGAGATTTAGTTGAGATCTTACTCTTGTTGTGTAGCAGAAGTGCTGCCAAAGTTTTCACTGCGCACAACAAGGGTTCAAAGGGAAGAAGAAGAAGATGTGTTTGATCTAGAGCCTGATCGATGGAGGAGATCATCAAGAAGTTGAACCTTACTGAGGTCTCAACTTTGATGCAACTAATGAAGTTGTCGGCTGGTGAGAGTGCGATAAGGCCACCAGCAAAGTTGGAGCTTCCACCCATCGATCTGATGCTTGATGGACCGGCTACTTACCTAAGTTGGCCACGGCGAGTGAGATACACCAGTGCAGGGAGGAACCTGGAAGGGTACTTGACAGGAAAGAAGACAGAGCCGGCTGAGGGCTTGGCGGGAAGAGATGAGTGGAAGTCTACTTATATGTTGGTGTACATCTGGCTCCTCAACTCGTTGGTCCAGTCGATCGCCACCACAGTAGATAGCATTGGGAAGGTGAAGGATGTCTGGGAGAAGTTGAGGAAGACCTATGATGGGGTGGGGAATAACCTGAGGGTGTTCTAGATCAAGAGGGAGATCGACGCCATAGTCCAGGGAGAGAGGACCATACAAGAGTATGCCACAGAGCTGGAGCGCCTGTGGCTAGATTATGATCATTTCTCACCTCGGGCAAGCTGTAAGGACCCAAAGTGTAAGGAGCGAGAGGCCTTTCTATAGGAGAGGACTATGGTGTTTCTCAAGGGGCTGGCTTCAGAGTTTGCTTAGAGGATCGCATTGCTGCTAGCCCAGCCAAAGATTCTCACACTTGAGGAGACAGTCTCGGCCATGATCCAGGAGGAGACTCGCATTAAGCTGTAGGCGGAGACAGATGGACTTCCTGTGGTGAAGTCAACACTGGCGGCCTCCAACTCTGGCAACACTGGATCCAAGGGGAAGACTCGGTAATGCTACAACTACGGTGAAGTGGGTCATCTAAGGCATGCTTGTACCAAGCCACTCAAGGAGGAAGATTCGGGTGGACGTGGATAGTTTGGAGGTCATGACTGTGGCCGTGGGGGTCGATGAGGTGGAAGAGGAGGAGTAGGTAATCGGGCGAAACTGATGGTGGCAGAAGGAGAGGAAGCAGCTGAGGTGGTCTTTACTGAGGAGGATCAGACGCTCCTGGAGGTACTCAGGAGGAAGCTGAGAGTAGCAAGTGATGGAGATAGGAGGAGTGAGACTAAGGAGGCATCCACATCGTTCTTCGCCAGAGGCAACAATGCTACTTATGCACATCCGACCAAAGGTACTGGTGACACACATGCTCTTGCTTCTATGTCTCCCGCTAGATCATCAGAATGGATAGTCGACTCCAGTGCATCTCAACATATGACGGGTAATGCTGGTGAGTTCTCATCATACACTCACCTAGCATCGGCTGATAGCATCCAAACAGCTGATAGTACATTTCAGCCAGTGGTTGGTAAGGGTATAGTCGATTGTATAGTTTCTGTAACTTTGTCCAATGTTTTACATGCTCCTTTCTTTCCAGTCAATCTTTTGTCCATTAGTGCTATCATACTCTAACTAAAATGTATTGCTTCTTTTGACATTCCCAAGGTGATCTTCCAGGAGAAGGGGACAGGACGAAGACTTAGGACTAACACGTAGAGTAGTGGACTGTGGTACCTGGATCGTGAAGGGCTAGACTCAGCATTGGTGTCTATGGTAGAGAGAGAGCAGGAGTAGGACCTGAGATGAGTGCTGAGAGGTTGTTGATGCTTCATCACCAGTGCTTGGGACACTCATCCGTTAGTATTTTAAGTAGGTTGTATCCATCTTTATTTGAGAAAGCAAATAAACATAAACTTGTGTGCGATGCATATGAGTTTGGAAAAGCTTACTAGAAGCTCTTATGTTAGTTCTGGTCATAGGAGTTCTCGTGCATTTGACCTGATACATTCAGATGTTTGGGAGCCTTGTTCCACAAGTTCTATGAATGGATACAAGTATTTTGTTCCCTTCATTGGTTGCTTCTCTCGCGTTACTTGGTTATACTTGATGAAAAATAAGAGTGAAGTATTTGGTTACTTCCAAGACTTTCATAGGTATGTTCAGACTCAATATGGAGCAGTGGTGAAGGTATTGAGGTCTGATAATAGGACAAAATATACCAACAGAGCACTTAATAGGACAGAATATACCAACAGAGCACTTGGGGAATACTTGTCAGCTCAGGGAATATAACATCAGAACACATGTGCATACATACCAGCACAGAATGGGGTAACAGAAAGGAAGAACAGACACCTTCTAGAGGTGGCTAGAAGCTTGATGATCATCATGAATGTCCCAAAGACTTTGTGGGGGCAAACAGTGTTGACCACAGCTCAGTTGATCAATAGGATGCCCTCAAAAGTGCTGGAGTGGAAGTATCCGTGTGAGATATTGAAGGGAGATAATGGTGGGATTCTTTCACTGAAGGTGTTTGGCTGTGTGTGCTTTGTGAAGGACAACAGACCATCTATTGGTAAGCTTGATCCTAGAGCAGTGAAGTGTATCTTTGTGGGCTATTATGCGACATAGAAGGGGTATGTTTGCTGGAGTCCAGTGGAGAAGAGGTTGTTTATGAGCATGGATGTGCACTTTCGGGAGTTTGAACCAAATTACACCCTGGAGGTAACTTCACCCTTTAGCGACTCGCCCGATACTTGGGGTATGAGGCGAGAGAGGGAGATTGGTGAGAGTTCGGGGAATAATGTGGAATCAATTCTTGTATTGATTCCTTGGCAGGGAGAATTGGCTGAGGAGGAGCAGGAGAGTGAAGAAGAAGAGGAGGAGGAGGAGGAGACGAGAAGTGTGAGACCCACGGCTCAGGGGGAGCTACTTACCTATAGTAGGAAGGGGAAGCAAATTGCGAGAATAGTACCTAAAGTGTCATTGGTGCCAAGTCCCTTGCCAATGTCTGCCCCAACTCCTGAGACACCTACACCACCACCAGATTCCTTCCAAGATGATACCACTCCTCTCCTTACTCCTCCCACACCAATATCAGTACGGAGGACTACTCGCAACGATGCAGAAAATCCTCCCGATAGATATGGTTAGGATCTTGTCCAGTTTGTATCATATTCTAACATCTCTATTGCACATGGAGCATTCATTACATCGTTGTACTCTGTTATTGTACCTAACAATTGGCAGACTGCTAAGAAGGACCCAAAGTAGAAAGCAGCTATGCACGAGGAGCTAGGTGCTCTTGAGAAGAACCATACTTAGGAGTAAGTAAAACTACCAGAAGGGAAGAGAGTAGTTGAATGCAAGTGGATCTTCACTGTGAAGCATAATCCAGATGGACGGATTGAGCGCTACAAGGCTCGTCTGGTGGCAAAAGGGTACAGTCAGACATATGACATCGACTATGATGAGACTTTTGCACCGGTGGTGAAGATGAGCACTGTTCGGACCTTGATCTCTCTGGCAGTAAATGGTGGATGGAAACTATACCAACTGGATGTGAAGAATGCATTTCTTCATGGAGATCTAATGGAGGAGGCATACATGGAGATACCACCAGGATTCAGCACAAATCAGACAGTGGGCAAGGTCTGCAGATTGAAGAAGTCTCTCTATGGGCTGAAGCAGTCTCCTCATGCTTGGTTCGACAGATTCAGGAGATCTATGATAGGTATGGAGTACTAGCAGATCAACGCCATGTTAGCCCTCTTGTTTTGATGATGTTTTACAACCACCATTATTGGTACTAATTGCTTGTTGAGTGATAATGTAGTTAATATATATATCAAGCATGTTAGTATCATACATGGAGGATTGGATGGAATATGAGCTACAACGATGATATCCAAAGGAGGAGGATGCATAGTGATGAAGCAACATTTATTCAAAAACACCAAATGCAATAAGAAGCTTCATCAAATTCAAGCTATATCAAGACTCAAAGAATTGTATTCTATGTGAGGATATTAGCTAGTTTTTATTTTCTCTCTAGTGCTAGAATGTAGGCAAGTAGTTTAGATTTTATTTGAAGCTATTGGGATATCACACACACGTTTTCATACTTATAGTTTTGAGCGTTTTCACAAAATATCATTTTTCACAAGTATGAGGACCTATTCGCAAAATTTATTTTCCAAACAATTTGTTTTTAGTGTTAAAAACATTTTACAAAGTTTCACACTTTTTGGAAGTCAATTAAATATTTTACAGATTTTTTAAGAGTCAAAAACAGTATTTGCTAAGTATCAGTTTGCGATAGACCGCCACGGTCGACCGTGTCTGAGTTTTTTTCTGAGTGGGCAGCAAAAACTTTCGCGGTCGACCACCACGGTCGACCGTGAGCTCGAAAATTTCCACGGTCGACCGTCACGGTCGACCGCAGAAGTCTCTGGAAATTTTCCAAGTTTCAAAGCTGGCTCGCGGTCGACCGCGAGAATTGTACGGTCGACCGCCGCTTATTCAAACGGTCTTTTTGGGTACAGATTTCATCGCCGATTTTTTTAGGATTTGGGGGATTAGGGTATGAGTTTAAACAGCTGTATTTTCTCCTATTTAAACCCCCTATACTCCTTCTTCCTCAAGTGTCCCAAGCTTTTGAAAAACCAAAGATCTGTTTTACTGAGAGCCAAAATTTTCAAACCTGATTTTCTCTGTTTTCAGTTTCACTTCCCAGCTTCAGTGTAATCTTTCTCCTTGCCATAGAGACATTGTAAAGAGAAAGTTTTTACACCATTACTACTGTTGAGAGTTTGATCTTGTGAAGATCAACTGTGTGGGAGTGTGATCTTGTGGTGATCAACTGTGTAGTTGTGAGATCTTGTGGAGATCGTTGTGTAGAAGAAGTTTCGGCTTCCAAACCGGGTTATGTAGTGGATTTCTCCTAGAGAGTGGGGAGCGGGGACGTAGGTCAACGGGCCGAACCTCGTTAACACATCGCGCGTTACTTGGATAACGATTTCTCACTCTATCTCCTTTACATTTGTTGTTCATTATTGTGGTGTATTGCTTGCCTTATTTTTATTGCACAATTATAGTCTTAAGACTCTAATCACCCCCCCTTTAGGGTCTAACAATTGGTATCAGAGCTTGGTCTATATATTAGTTTTTGGTCTAACCACCTTAGAGAAAAGATCTTATGGAGGCTTCAATGAATGTGCATATGTTAGAGGGACAACCCACCACTAGACCACCACTTTTCATCGGTAGTAATTTTGCTTATTGGAAGGCTAGGATGAGGATTTACCTTCGTTGCATTGATCTTGACATTCTAGAACTCATAGAGAAGAAATATGTAGAAAAACCCAAAGTCGGGAATATGACCGATGGAGAAAGGCATCAAACCAATCTCAATGCAAAGGCCATGAATGCCTTAATTTACGGTCTTTCCCCTAATGAGTATAATAGGGTTTCCATGTGTGCAACTGCATAAGAAATATGGGTGAAATTGTGTATTACACTTGAAGGAACCCCCAAGTTAAGGAATCCAAAATTAGTAGGCTTATGCATGAATATGAGTTATTTAAGATGCTTCCTAATGAATCCATTGATGCTATGTTTTCTCGCTTCACTAACATAATCAATGAATTACATGGCCTTGACAAGAAGTTAACTATCCAAGAGACGAACTACAAGATCCTTCGTTCATTGACTCCAATATGAGAACCCAAAGCTACGACCATAGAGGAAGCTCATGATCTCACCACTCTAGCTCTCGATGGCCTCATCGGCAAGCTTAAGGTTCATGAGAAAAAGCTCAAGGGAAAGGAGAAGGAGGAAGTGCCCCCACGGGAAGTTGAGAAGCCATCACCAAAGATGAAGACCATAGCTCTCAAAGGAGCTAGTGACCACTCCTCATCATCATCGTCGGAGAGTGAAGTTGATTTTTCTAGAGAAGTGGCTCACCTCTCTAGAAGAATTTCTAGACTCATTAAAATGAACAAGAAGTTTAATCCCTAATCTAATAACAAATTTTCTTCACGTGTAGGGAAGTGTTTTGAATGCAATAAACCGAGCCATATCGCCAAAGATTGCCCTAAGCTCAAGGAGAAATACTTGAAGTACAAGAAGAAGAAAGTCATGTATGCCGGATGGGAGGAATCCGAACCAAGCGATTCGGATAGCAATGAAGAAGGAGCTAAGATTGCTATTCATGATCCCAACATTTGCTTCATGGCTCTTGAAAAGGAGGTAGTTTCCGACACCGAAAGTGAATCCTTTTATATGCAATGTGATCTAGCTACGGCATTAGAAGAATTGAACTTTGAGTTTAGAAGGATGTCAAAAGAATTTTCTTCCTTTAAAAAGTTGCATGCTTCTTGTGATGCCAAACTAGAACAACTACAAACCTCTCTTGCATTAAAAGATGAATTGCTAGGGGATCATGATTTTGAAAACAAACAATTAAGATCCAAGATTAAAAGACTAGAAATTAAGAGTGGTAGGATTAGACCCACTCATGCTTATGCTAATCATCATCACCATGGTAGGAATAGATTTCATAGATCTTATGCTCCTACACACAAGAGAAATTTTGTGTGCACATATTGCATGAAACGTGGTCATATTTCTACTTATTGTAGGATCAAAGATAATCATGATTTCTATGGCATGACATGGGTACCCAAAGGTACCAAGCTTACTAACCACCAAGGACCCAAGATTTGGGTACCTAAAGTTACTACACCTTCATCTCTTGTAGGGAATATCACAGCAACGACGTAGAGAGATGTGGTACCTTGATAGTGGTTACTCACATCATATGACAGGTAACAAAGAGCTATTTACAACCCTATCAATGATCGAAGGAGGTAGCATCTCCTTCGGTGGTGGAGAGAAAGGTAAAATCATTGGTATTGGATGTGTTGGTAAGACACCCTCTCCTGTTATAGAAGATGTTTATTTGATTAATGGCTTGAATCATAATCTTCTTAGCATTAACCGATTGAGTGATAAAGGTTTTAATATTTTCTTTAAACCAGACAAATACATTATTAGTATGAATGGAAAAATTGTTTTTGTTGCTAATAGAAAATCTAATGTGTACATTTTTAAGATGAATGAATTAGTGAATCAAGATGTGAAGTGCCTTGCGGCAATTGATGAAAACCCTTGGATTTGGCATAAAAGGCTTGGACATGTTGATATCCAAATTATCCAAGAGGAATCTTGTTAAAGGATTACGAAACTTGCATTTCATCAAAGATATCATATGCGAAGATTGTGCTAAAGGTAAACAAACTAAGTCTACCTTCAAATCCATCAATGAGGTATCAACTTCTAAACCTTTGCAATTACTTTATCTTGATTTATTTAGTCCTATGTTGTTACCTCTCTTGGAGGCAAACACTATGCTTTTGTTATCATTGATGATTTTTCACGTTTTACATGGACAATCTTTCTTGCTAGTAAACATGAATGTTTTGATGAATTTTCAAATCATGTTAAGAGAATTGAAAATAAAAAAGATTTGAAAGTTGTTAAAATAAGAAGTGATCATGGTGGTGAATTTTAAAATATCTCTTTTTATGATTTTTATGCGCATCGTGGTATAACTAATGTGTTTTGCGTTCCAAGAACACCACAACAAAATGGTGTTATTGAACGGAAAAATCGAACCATACAAGAGATGGCACGAACTATGTTAAACTTCTTTGATTTGCCTAAATATTTTTGGGCGGAAGCCGTCAATACGGCTTGCCATATTTTAAATCGTGTTTTGATTAGACCAAAGCTTAAGAAAACTCCTTATGAACTATTTTAAGGCAAAACTCTTTTTATTGGATATTTTCGTATCTTTGGTTGTAAATGTTTTATTTTAAATACAAAAGATCACCATGATAAATTTGATTCTAAAATTGATGTTGGCATTTTTCTAGGATATGCACCTTGAAGTAAGGCTTATAGAGTCTTCAACAAACGAACTCTTGTTGTTGAAGAATCTATAAACGTTACTTTTGATGAGACTAATATTGGTTCACAAGTTATTTTGCCTAGGAAAGATGATGATGATGTTGAGGGAGGATTGAAACTTTTGCAACTTAATAATACACCCTCAATAGAAGCACAAAAAGATATGGAAAGCACCAACACTCATGTACAAGAAGAACTTCCCAAAGCATGGAAATTCGCATCAAATCATCCGAATGAGCAAATTATTGGGAGTCCTTCACAAGGGGTTGTTACTCGCTCAAAGGCTTTGAGTGAGTGTGGTAATGTTGCTTTTCTATCTCAATTAGAACCTAAGAAGATAAATGATGCTTTACATGATGAATTTTGGGTTTTAGCTATGCATGATGAACTAAACAATTTTTGAAGAAATGATGTTTGGAAACTAATTCCTAGACCTAACAATGCTAGTGTAATTGGAACAAAATGGGTTTTTAGAAACAAACTTGATGAACATGGCATTGTTACTAGAAATAAAGCTCGTTTGGTTGCCTAAGGATACAATCAAGAGGAGGGCATAGACTATGATGAAACATTTGTACCGGTTGCAAGGTTAGAATCTATTAGAATGTTTTTGGCATTTGCTAGCTTTAAAGATTTCAAATTGTTTCAAATGGATGTTAAAAGTGCATTTTTAAATGGTTTTATAGAAGAGGAAGTATATGTTGAGCAACACCCCGGTTTTATAGATCATGCTTTTCCTAATCATGTTTACCGGGTTCAAAAAGCTTTATATGGGTTGAAACAAGCTCCTAGAGCTTGGTATGCTCGCCTCTCTAGTTTTCTTCTTGGAAATGGTTTCTCTAAAGGAAAAATTGATAATACTCTTTTTGTGAGAAAAAGAAAAAATGATTTCATTTTAGTTCAAATATATGTTGATGATATCATTTTCGGTGCTACTAATGAATCTCTTTGCAAGGATTTTTCTAAAGTTATGCAAGATCACTTTGAGATGAGCATGATGGGAGAGCTCACATTCTTTCTCGGACTCTAAGTCAAGCAAACTAAGGATGGGATATTCATTTCTCAAAGCAAGTATGCAAGAGAATTGGTGAAGAAATTCAATTTGGAGAATTCTAAGCATGCACCAACTCCCATGAGTACAAGTATCAAGCTTGATGCGGATGATAGTGGTGAGGATGTGGACCATAAACTATACCGAGGTATGATAGGTAGTCTTCTTTATCTCACCGCTAGTAGACCCGATATCATGGTTAGTGTGTGTGCATGTGCTCGTTTTCAAGCTTCTCCTAAAGCATCTCATTTGATTGCCGTTAAGAGAATTATTATATATGTTCATGGAACAATTGATCTTGGTTTGTTTTATCCAAAGAGCACCTCCTTTGATTTATATGGTTTTTATGATGCCGACTTTGCCGGATGTAAGGTAGATCGCAAGAGTACGAGTGGAACATGCCAATTCTTGGGAAATTCTATTGTTTCTTAGGCTTCCAAGAAACAAAATTGTGTTGCATTGTCCACTACGAAAGTAGAATACATTGCCGCCGGCTTATGTTGTGCCCAAGTTTTGTGGATGAAACAAAGCTTAGTTGACTATGATTTGAATTTTTAAAATATAAAAAACTTTTGTGATAACAGTAGTGCTATCAATATTTTAAAAATTCGGTTTTGCATTCTAGAACCAAGCATATTGATGTGCGCCATCATTTCTTACGCGATCATGTAGAGAGGTAAGATGTTTCCCTTGTATTTGTTGACACAAAATCTCAATTAGCGGACATCTTTACCAAGCCTCTTAGTGAAGATAATTTTTGCTGCATAAGAAATGGTTTGGGCTTATGCACTATGTGAAAGTTCTATTTGCTTGCTCGATTAGTTGCATTTCACATGCATTTTTGTTTATATCTTTTTTTACCCCATTTTGATGGTGACAAAGGGGGAGAGAAATCTCCTCATTTGTGCACATAGTAAGGGGGAGCTCATAGATAGGGGAGCTACTATCTATAAGCTATATTTATTTTGCTCTCATATAATGGTTGGTTGTCATCATCAAAAAGGGGGAGATTGTTAGCTCTCTTGTTTTGTTGATGTTTTATAACCACCATTATTGGTACTAATTGCTTGTTGAGTGATAATGTAGTTAATATATATATATCAAGCATGTTAGTGCCATACATGGAGGATTGGATGAAATATGAGCTACAACGATGATATCCAAAGGAGGAGGAGACATAGTGATAAAGTAACGTTTATTCAAGAACACCAAATGCAATAAGAAGCTTCATCAAATTCAAGCTATATCAAGACTCAAATAATTGTATTCTATGTGAGGATATTAGCTAGTTTTTATTTTCTCTCTAGTGCTAGAATATAGGCAAGTAGTTTAGATTTCATTTGAAGCTATTGGGATATCACACACAAGTTTTCATACTTATAGTTTTGAGTGTTTTTACAAAATATCATTTTTCACAAGTATGAGCACCTATTCACAAAATTCATTTTCCAAACAATTTGTTTTTAGTGTTAAAAATATTTTACAAAGTTTCACAATTTTTGGAAGTCAATTAAATATTTTACAGATTTTTTAAGAGAGTCAAAACAGTATTTGCTAAGTACCAGTTTGCGGTCGACCACCACGGCCGACCGCGCCTGAGTTCTTTTTTGAGTGGGCAGCAGAAACTTTCGCGGTCGACCACGACGGTCGACCGTGAGCTTGAAAATTTCTACGGTCGACCGCAGAAGTCTCTGGAAAATTTTCAAGTTTCAAAGCTGGCTCGCGGTTGACCGTGAGAATTGTACGGTCGACCGCCGCTTATTCAAACGGTCTTTTTGGGTATAGATTTCAGCGTCGATTTTTCTAGGATTTGGGGGATTAGGGTATGGGTTTAAACAACTATATTTTCTCCTATTTAAACCCCTTATACTCCTTCTTCCTCAAGTGTCCCAAGCTTTTGAAAAACCAGAGATCTGTTTTACTGAGAACCAAAATTTTCAAACCTGATTTTCTTTGTTTTCAGTTTCACTTCCCAGCTTCAGTGTAATCTTTCTGCTTGCCATAAAGACATTGTAAAGAGAGAGTTTTTACACCATTACTACTGTTAAGAGCTTGATTTTATGAAGATCAACTGTGTGGGAGTGTGATCTTGTGGTGATCAACTGTGTAGTTGTGAGATCTTGTAGAGATCGTTGTGTAGAAGAAGTTCCGGCTTTCAAACCAGGTTGTGTAGTGGATTTCTCCTCGAGAGTGGGGAGCGTGGACGTAGGTCAGCGGGCCGAACCTCGTTAATACATTGCGCGTCACTTGGATAACGATTTCTCACTCTATCTCCTTTACATTTGTTGTTCATTATTGTGGTGTATTGCTTGCCTTATTTTTATTGCACAATTATAGCCTTAAGACCCTAATCACCCCCCCTTAGGGTCCAACACGCCAATCATACCGTATTCATTCGATGGGGTGGAGGACACATTACCATGCTTGCGATATATGTGGATGATATGATTATTACAGGAAATAATGAGAAGGAGATTGCCTAAACCAAAGTGAGACTGCATAAGGAGTTCGAGGTGAAAGATATTGGCTTGCTTCGATACTTTCTTGGGATAGAGATAACTCAAGGAGTGGAAGGGATTGTCCTCTCCCAAAGGAAGTATGCACTGGATCTTCTCAAAGAGACATAGATGTTGGGGTACAAACCTACAACTACACTGATCGACCAGAGGTTCAAGCTGGGTGCTGAGGCTGGAGAACCAGTTGATCGTGACAGATACCAGAGGCTGGTGAGCAGGTTGATCTATTTGAGTCACACGCGCCCCGATATGTCTTTTGTAGTAAGCGTGGTGAGCCGCTACATGCATGATCCGAGGAAGGGTCATATGGACGCAGTGTACCACATTCTGAGGTATTTGAAGAGTGCCCCTGAAAAAAGGGCTGATATTCAGGAAGAATGACCACGTGAACATTGAGGGTTACTGTGACTCAGATTAGGCTAGTTGTGCTGTTGACAGGAGGTCCACCTCAGGATACTGCATCTTTATTGGAGGAAACTTGGTATCATACAAGAGCAAGAAGCAGTTAGTAGTGGCGAGATCGACAGCTGAGGCAGAGTATAAAGCTATGGCCTTGGGAGTTGTGGAGTTGATGTGGCTGAAGAGTATGCTGGTGGAGCTGAAGCTAGATCAAGGAGCTAAGATGAAGGTGTAGTGTGACAACAAGTCAGTCATCAATATCGCCAACAACCCAATGCAACATGATAGAACTAAACACATCGAGATTGATAGGTTCTTCATTAAAGAGAAGTTGGACAGTGGACTACTGGAATTAGGTCATGTTCTAATTAAGGATCAGACAGCAGACTGTCTGACTAAGGGACTTAGCTCTGTAGATATGGTTAGAGGATGTGACAAGATGGGCTTAGTGGATATCTTTCGCCATCTTGAGGAGGAATATTGAGATATTAGTATGGGTAGGGGGTTAATTGTAAGTGCGTGTTTAGAGGGTCCTATATAAGCCCAAGAGATTTCAATAATGAATTAAGGGTTTTCAATGAATACTCTCTGGTAAGGATTCTAAACCTCCTACTTGGATACTTGATAATGGGGCGTCGAAGCACATGATCGGTAAGAAGGAGCTTTTGAGTGATCTTAAGGATACGATTCTGATGCCTGTTTATTTACCTAATAGGGCGAGAATGATGGCGACAATGGTTGGTCACGTTGTTTTGAGTCCGGAAATGGTGTTGACAGATGTTCTATATGCACCGTATTTAACTTGCAATTGAATATCAATTCGTCAGTTGATCTCTGCGTTAAATTGTCAAATAATATTTACTAATGAGCTTTGTGTAATACAGGACCGTACGTCGAGGACGCTGATTGGAGCGGGTGAGCTTTCGAGGGGGTTTATTGGTATAAGGCTATACAGGCACATTCGACAATGAAAGCGGAGCGAGATGACTCACACTTGGTCTGGCATCGACGATTAGTGCATCACAATAGTCGGCATCTATCTTTTATTTCGGATATTGGTTGTTTCAATTTCTATGAATAAACTTGCATGTGATGTTTGCTATATGGCAAAACAAACACGTTCTCCTTTTCTGATAAGTAAGAGTAATGCCACTACTCATTTTGAATTAGTTCATTGTGATTTGTGAGAATCGTATCGGGAACCTGCTTCTTGTGGTGCATATTACTTTCTTACTTTGGTTGATGATTATAGTCGGGGAGTTTGGGTGTATTTGATGAGGGAAAAGAGTGAGGCTAGCAAGTTTCTTATGCTCTTTTGTAAACTTGTTAGGACACAATTTGATAAATTTGTGAAGCGTAATTGAAGTGATAATGGTCTTGATTTTACGAGGCCTATGCAAGCATTTTATGAGGGAAATGAAACAGTACACGTAACTAGTTGTACAGACACACCTCAACAAAATGGAAGAGTTGAACGCAAACAGAGGAATGTCCTTGAAGTGGCTAGAGCACTTCGTTTTCATGCTTCTTTGCCTATTAAGTTTTGGAGAAAATGTGTCCTAATCGCAGTTTATCTTATTAATTGTACACCCACCATAAAGCTAGATAAGAAATCGCCTTATGAAATTTTATTTGGCAAGAAACCTATGTATGATCATATAAAGGTGTTTGGATGTCTATGTTATGCACACAATAATCCTAGACAAAAAGATAAGCTTGGCTCGAGAAGTAGGAAATGTGTGTTTGTAGGCTATCCACATGGAAAAAAGGGTTGGTGACTTCAAGATTTGGAGAAAAATAAATTTTTCTATTCAAGGTATGTATCTTTTCATGAAGATGTCTTTCTGTTTGCTCAAAGTGATAAAAATCTTCATTCTCTTTCTCGTAATGTTTCCGATCAAGTGTTTGGGCCGTATGATGATTTCGGTTGTGATGACGAGATAATTGAGAGGGAGAGGGAGCATTACTCCAACTCGTAATGTTGGTACTCGAGATGAGGGAGAAGATGCAAGTCCAGTTCGTGAGGATGATGCAAGCCTCGTTCGTGAGGTTGTAGCTCAAACCGAGGGGGTAGCTAGGTGCCGAGAAGAGAGACTAAAACACCGACACGTCTCGAAGGCTTTGTTATTTATTTGGCAAGGATTGGATGGCAACGGAATGCCCAACTAGAGTTTGGGCAGGGGTCTGCACAATAGCGGCGTGCAGGAGTGCACGGCTATGCACTGATGCACGACCGTGCGCACTAGCAGAGAGGCATCAAAGGACGGGTAGAGGTCTATCAGGTTTGGCTGAGCAGTAGAGTGTTAGGGTTGAACACACGACAACTTGTGCCCTTCCGGATTTTGTGTCAAAAGTAGGCACGCAAAAAATCACATCAAATAAAAGAAGACTTACAGGAAATAAAGAACAAAAGAAGAAAACACCAGATTTAACGAGGTTCGGCAAATGTGCCTACGTCCTCGGGAGCCACACCAAAAATTCTTTGATTAATTGAAGAAGATTACAATGCTCACAATAGGTCACTCTCTCTCTAAGATCTCTGATCTTAAAGTGCTGTCAAAACCCTCTCGAAGACGTCCTCACATAACCTAAAAACGATTTAGGAAACATATATATACTCAGCCCAAAAATAGAATCCAACCCGAACCAGGAAACCACTAGACCTGATATTAGTCAATCGATAGTATTGCATCGGTCGACCGGTTGATCGCCATCGTTCGATCGATAGTATGCTTCGATTGACCATCCAAAACTTTGTTTTCTACAGGGTTCTCGTGCATGTTTTCGGTCGACCGGGGTAAGTCCATCGGTCGACCATCCCGAAACTCCTATAATATTTTTGACTTCACATCGGTCAACCAGTGTCACTGCTTTGGTCGACTAACCAGAGCAAATTTTCCTGCTTAGTTTCCTGTAATCGATTCGATCGATCGATCCATGCATGTCGGTCAACCGAGGCTGAGTTTTCCAGTTTTGTTGATTTTGATCTAGGTTTGGATCTACACTTCTCTAAACTAACATGGAGGTGTTTCGTCGGCCAATCACACGTCTATTTTGACTCAAAAATCTGACTCAAAAATTTTGTCACAAAGTCACCGGCATTTTGTTGGAGCTATTACTTCGGATGTCAAACTAAAGTTCTATGCAGAGGCAGTTTAGAATGAACGATGGTGTAAAGTGATGGCCAAGGAAATTGGAGCACTTGAGGCCAACCAAACCTGGACGCATGAGCCATTATGTCAAGAGATGAAGCTGATGGACTGTCATTGGGTTTACAAAGTTAAGCGCAAGGCAGATAGGACCAAGAAGTGATACAAGGCGAGATTCATTGCCAAGTGATTCACGCAAGTAGAGGGCCTCGATTTCCATAAGACGTTCGCCCTAATTGCAAAGCTTGTTTCGGTTCGAGTTTTTCTGTCAGTGGTTGCGGCACGATATGGGAGCTACATCAAATGGACGTGAATAATGCCTTCCTACATGGAGATCTTGATGAGGAAGTGTACATGAAGCTATCTTAAGACTTCCGAATTGATTGTGGAGATTGCATTTGCCGTCTTCATAAATCCATTTTACGGACTACGCCAAGCTTCACGAAATTGGTTCAACAAATTGACCGGAGTGCTCAAGCGGTATCGCTTTTCTCAATCCTTGGCAGATTATTCCTTATTTACTTATCGTCAGAATGGCATGTTCATGAGTCTTCTTGTGTATGTCGACGATGTTATTTTGGTCGGGAATAATCATGATGAATGTGCACCTTTCACACGCTACTTACATGAGTGCTTTCATATCAAGGATTTGAGTGCTTTGAAATTTTTTTCTTACCGTTGAAGTTGCTAGGTCGTAGATTGACATTTCCTTTTGTCAAAGAAAGTATGTATTGGATATTCTTGCTGAGACAGGCTTACTTGGAAGCAAGCCGACAGAGACACTAATGGAGTAGGGCCACAAGATCACTTTGGCTGAGGGGGAGGAGACAGATGGTGCGGCCTATCGATGACTTGTAGTTCGCTTGATCTATCTGACCATCACACATCCAGAGATTTCATACTCGATTCATGTTCTTTCTCAATTTGCTCAAGCGCCTCGCAAAGAACACTTTGAGGCAGCGATGCAAGTTGTGAGATACATCAAGGGAAGTCCGGGCCATTGAATTCTACTATGATCTGATTGCAATCCTATTGCGACTCAGATTGCGATCCTATTACTTGTTGCTTAGTTAGTGGCTACTTCGTCACACTCGGGGAGTCACCCATTTCATGGAAAACGAAGAAGCAGAGTACCGTCTCGAGATCGTCGATAGAAGCAGAGTACCGAGCTATGGCAGCCGCAATGAGTGAGTTTGTATGGCTGAAGTCATTGTTGACTTCACTTTCAGTGGATCACTGATAGTCGATGGAGCTATTTTGTGATAGTCAATCAGTTATTCACATAACGGCCAATCCAGTCTTTCATGAACGGACGAAGCACATTGAGATAGATTATCACTACGTTTGCGAGCAAGTGCAGATTGAAAAAAATCGTTACGACACTTATTCGTTCACAGTTTCAACTAGCAGACATTTTTACGAAGGCACTTGCTAGACCACAATTTCATTTCTTGTTAGGCAAGTTGGGCATTCACAATGTGTATGCGCCAACTTGAGAGGGAGTGTTGATAATGTAATATTTATTGTATATTAGATGGGAGATAATTATGCAGTTAGTTGGGTGGTTACCTTATTAGATAGGAGATAATTACGCACTTAGTTACTTGGTTACCTTATTTAGAAGATAGCTAGCAATATATATTAGTAGTAATTCTTTGTATTGAAACATTAATCAAGGGAAATAGTTCTCTCCAAATTTCTTCTCATTAGATTTTTACAGAACTCCTATATGTATCCATATCCAAACCTCTATTCAAATCTATATCCGAATCCATATCCGTGTAAAAAAAATTCCAAATATCCATATATGTATTCAAAAATTGAAGCTATATCGATCGTTATATTTGTATCCGATTAAAATACAAAACAATATCCATATCCATATCAATATGCGAATGATTTCAAATACTGATTATCATAGACATATTCTTTTGGAATACAATTGCAGATCGGAACAGATCAGATATATTTGAACTGTTTTTGCGCCCGTAGGATGAGGCCATGCATTAGGCCAAACTACTGCGAGATGACCAGTTTAGGGGCTGTATGGTTTATATAAAATTTTAGTATTTGGACTGGATTATAAATTCTAGAATAAAAAAGTGATATTTTTTGGATTCCATAGTTGATTGTTTGTTTCAATAAATTTTTTGGAATGTTTAATCTCTAAAATGCAAAAAGCAACCAATTTTTAGAATTTGTCATATCCTCTCAACTGGAGAGGATTTGACAAATCCTATAGATGGGTATGGTTACTCCAATTGCTATACCATTGTATTATTCTCTTGTGGGGAGGTAAGGTCGTGAAGGTAAATATATTCAGCTCTCCTTTTTTTTAAATTGAAACAAATAATAAATTACAAATTCTAAGATTTGTTATCCTAAAAGTTTGTGCTTGAACCAAATAAGAGATTATAAATTTTAAAATTTACTTTCCTATAATAATTTTGAACCGAATAAAATATTAAAAATTAAAATATGTATAAAATACTATAAATTTAAAATTCTCATGAGATTATAAATCCTAAAATTTTAGGATTTCACCCAAACAGCCCTAAATGGGCTAGTTTATGAGAAGTAGTTCAGGGGAGAGACCACTACGCAAACTTGCATCAACCCATTTGCTGTCACCTTCAGTGGGGTCCATAGCTTTTCGTTGTTATTTGCAAAAAATGAGATAATTTAATAATTATTTTCATCTGATCACCATTTACTTCTTTATTCATCCACAAAATTTATAAAATAGAAGCCGGGGATCCAGAGAGGGGTTTAATTTCTCGCTGCTATCTTTCTCGAGATCGAATCCGAAGGTAATTTCGATCTCTGCAACCCAAGCGTTTAACTTTTTGACAGATTGCTGCTCGATCTCGATCAGTAGATTTCTTTGTTTTTTGTTTTTTTGCATTTTCTCCATTTAATTCTGTAAATCGAGCAAATTTCCAGTGATTGAGACTTAATTTAGTTGCGGATTCGGTTTTGCTTAAGGATCTGATGATCTCATCTTTGTAGATCTAGAGGTTTTATAAAAACGAGTCCTTTTAGATTTCTAAGATGACTTAGTACTAGGTATTTAATTAGATTTGAGGTGCTTTTTGGAGAACTCTTGAATCCACTTCATTTTATTTTTGGAGTAATTTTTGGTCCATTTGCGCTTTCTTATTTATTGATTATTAGACCTTATTATTATTATTCTTTCAAATTGCTATAGGTGAACATGGGTGTGGTGCAGAAAATTGCTGATATGGAGGAGGGAACACTGGAGGTTGGCATGGGTATGTTAATCCTTAGCTTTGTATTATACTGTTCACAAATGATGCTTTACCTACCAATTTATTCAATCGGAACACAATGTGATAATGTTCAAATGTTGACTTAGAGAATGAAAAGAACAATAACATGACAGGGAAAGTACTCAAACAGATTCTTTTTACATTATATAGGTAGTAGTTACTAATTAGCGTACACATAATTCTTTTAATAAGCAGCTTGCAATAGCGTAAATTTGATTTAATCAAAGGGTATAGGAGGCTAATGCAGGCATGTTTCTCTCCTTTAAAGATATTCCTTGTGGAAGATTCTTTGAAAAGTGGAAGGAAAACTTTGTGCTTGCTCCTGACGAAAATGATATTGGTTAGGTTGCAATCATTTTGAAGTTGTAAAATCCTCAAAGTTGAGCAGAGAATGTACTTGGATGAAGCTTATGTAATTTGTTTAGTGTAATCTATTCTTTGGTTTTGATGTTTTTATTTCTTGGCATCTTAATATGCTAGTTGAACTTTTTCTCAAAAAAAAAAAAAAAAAAAAGCTAGTTGAACTTGTTGGACTCCATGCTGTGTAAGATTTGTTAAGATTGTGAGAAGTGTTGACTAAAGAGTCTTCTTTGTTGCTCTCTTGTGTTGCAGAATACAGAACTGTGTCTGGAGTTGCTGGACCACTAGTAATACTGGAAAAAGTGAAGGTAAAAAGCCATTCTTGGAAGTTTTTCAGTTGCAAAGTTTCCCAAGTCCTTATTTTCTTGTTCGATTTACTTACAATTGCAGTTTATATCAGGGCCCTAAATATCAAGAAATTGTTAATATTCGACTTGGAGATGGAACAACAAGGCGTGGTCAGGTTCTTGAAGTTGACGGAGAGAAAGCTGTGGTTCAGGTCAGTATTCCTTGGGGCTAAGTATTTTTTAAAACTATTTACATATGAACTACTTGCTCAGTTGTTCTGAACCTTCCCATTTTAGCAAACTTGCCTGATTGCGTGCATTACAGTCACTTTCATGTTTAGGAAATGTTATTGATTGTGTCCCTTCTTATCTAACTTTTGATGTGTTTGTTTGTGACTGTACACTTCCATGAACAATTGAGAAGCACAATTAGCATTACCTCACAGAATGCTCTGGTTATGTTCAAGTGTTATAAATGTGCAGCTAGTCATGCACAGAGTCGAGGTCGTACTACCTTATTGACAGTCTTCTCACATTGCTTCTTTCTATTTGGATACAAATCTTTGAGACAGCTGAATGCTACCATTTCCTAAAGAGCTGAGGTCTGCAATTTGTATTCAAGTTGCATTGATTGTCTTTGTTTTGTCATTGTTATATGTGGAAGGTCATTGGATTTTGGTCTTCTATGACAATGTTTAGAAATCGCTCGGCGCTTCGAGGCGCCAGACATGGTGCATAGGGTCTAGTTGGCCACATAAGCAGACACGTAGGCATTTTTAAGCACCGAGAGAGGAATATTTATTTTCGAAGATTCAAAATCCTATCCATTTTTTGTGAGATAAACTTGGATATAGATCTGATTTGATTCATTTTAATCTGAAGTCTGATCTTTTCTCTTCACCTGTAATACTTAAGTGGGTGATTAACCCCTTTTAATACGAGGAGTCTTAAGTGGGTGATTAACCCTTTCTAATACGAGGAGTTCACGTAAGCAGCTGATGTTCGCCTAGGCGCTTTCAAGAATTAAGTGGGCGGCATAGGTACCACTTTAGCTTAGGCATGCACGCAGACCGCTTTTTTAAACGATCTTCTATGATTCAAATGGATAAAATAATCCTAGAAAAATTCTCAATTATATTTGACAAATAAGAATATCTGGTACCTGTGTGTGCAAAATATACATATGGGCATGGATAGAGGAGACTGGAAAGCTATCTAAAATATATCTGAAAATATACCATATTCAACTTAAACAGTATCTGGATGTGTTAGATCGTGCACTAATGCATATAGATGGCATTGCATTATGGAGCATCATGATCAGGACCAAATTTGAGTTTACTTGTTTTCTTATTTTAACATAGGAAGCTACTGGATATTGGTATATTTCTTTTCAAACACTTGTCATATTCAACAACATCCGGCCAATATTCTTATTTCACAAGCAGGACCAAATTTGAGTTTACACGTTCTCTTATTTTAACATAGGAAGCTAGTGAAAATTGGTATATTTCTTTTCAAGCAGTTGTCATATTCAACAACACCCGGCCAATATTCTTATTTCGCGAGTGTCTAATATCATCTTTAGGAAATATAGATCTTAAGTTTAATATCACATATTCCACACAAATTTTGCCTTGTTTGAGTTTTCCACACAGTTCATTGGAAGTCTTAATGACTTTATCTTACGAGCAGACGTGATTCATTTTGGAATATGATGACCCTCATATATTTTGTTGTCATTGCTGATATATTGCATTATGACTGCAGGTCTTTGAAGGAACTTCCGGCATTGATAACAAGTACACTACCGTGCAATTCACTGGGGAGGTAATGAACTATAGCTATTGTTATTTTGTCATATCTTTGGTCCAAATCATACTCATGTTTAATATGTTTTTATGAATTTTCATATTGCAGTTTTTTTGTTCAGTGTAAATATGGGTGAACTACAACAATTATATCGCTGAAATGTCAGAAGAAGATGATAAGTTATAATATAAACCTTTCCTAGGTCTATCATTCATTTCCACCTAACTGCAGTATCAGAAGGAGAATGATAATTCATTTAATAAATCTTTCTACAATCTATCACTCATTCCCATTCTTGACAAGTTGGCATCTAGCCATGCTATTCTTGTTTGTCACTTTTTCTTTTATTGTCTCTTGATCCTTGAAGGTCCATTTACCGGTTAGATGTTTTATTTTCCTGCAAACTTTCTAGGTGGAGGCTGCTACATATATTGCAGAACTAGGAACAAGAATGCTGGAGACAGAACCATTTATCACCGATCTAAGTTATTTACTGAGTAGAAGTTTTAGTTAATAAAAATGAAAACTAAGCAATTGTCTCAAGGATGGTATTCAGCATCATAATTAAGATTAGACCATATGATATACTATCATATGTATGTATGTATATATATATA
>BQKN01059924.1:63566-92642 GCA_022839385.1 Asparagus kiusianus
TATATATATATATATATATATATATATATATATATATATATATATATCATTTTTTTGTCATTTTGTTTTTGGGATTAGCAGTTTCTCTTGCTCCCTCTAGAGTCTAGCTAAAACGTTTTCTCCATATTATTCTGCTAATAACGTTGTCTCAATTATTTTGCCATATTATCTTTCTAGCAGTGGCCTGCCTCCTCTCTATAGCTTAAATTTCCTGTATTATTTTGCTAATGATATAGCCTCTCTTCTCATCATTTTGGTGACAGTGCTTTCGCTCAGTTTTCTTCCCTTCCCCATGTGTACTTTTGCTAACTGTGGTTTTTATCTATGAACACAGCTCTACCTTGAGTTCTTGGACAAATTCGAGAGAAAATTTGTCAGTCAAGGCGCATATGACACCCGAAACATCTTCCAGTCTCTTGATCTCGCATGGACTCTCCTCCGTATCTTTCCTCGTGAGCTTCTCCATCGTATACCTGCAAAAACCTTGGATCAATTCTACAGCAGGGAAGCAGCCCATTGAACTGCTAATGTAGTCTCATCAGGTTTACTGCATATGAATAAATAAGATGGCTATTCTGAACCCTGATAAAGTCTTTTTTCCCTAGATAGTTCCTATTCTTTCAAAGCCCGAACCGTGAGTTGTTTCATCTGTATTGGCTTTTGTAATGTTCAATATTTTATGTATTGGTGCATAGGAAGTGATGTATCCCATGAACGAATGGTTAGTTCCGCATGTATTATTATCTTTCTGTTTACTGGGGGAATAAACAGAACAGTTTCAAGCTCTCTCTGTTTGTACCGAACATTGACTAAAGGGTGCTGAGTTTTTTGCTTTATAATCTTGTTTGAAGTAGATATGACAGAATGTAAAACTGTTGTTTTAATGATCTAAAATAACTTGAGCGTTACTTTTTTAATGTTTATGTCTGATAAGCGTAGAATTGGCTATATGCTTTTGTTGTACCTTCTATGAGCGGCACTCTGTATTCTTTTTCAGGACCTGCTGATCTTCACTTTTTTAATGTTTATGTCTGATAAGCGTAGAATTGGCTATATGCCTTTTATGGATCATTTTCTTTCCCTTCAAACTTTTTGGTTAATTATGTTATCAAAAATTACATGACAAGTATTCAATACCTGACTCAAGTTGGCACTTGAGAGAACCTATACCTGAACTTTTTGTTTGATAAGTAGGGGTGCATCGGTCTGGAAACGGCTTGAATATGATACTTATCATATCCACATCCGCTTACTCATCTCGGTTATTGATACTAATACGGATATGATATACCTCGGTAAAAAAAATTTATATCCATATCTACTAAAATTGGATACGGATACAGATATATGTGCAACTATATAGGCATATATGCATATGGATACAAAACAAATATGAGAAAACTATATAGTATTGAAAAAAATATTATTTATGCCGATGCAAAAAGTTCATTAATATGTTTATTATATGTGAAAAGTTAAGATTAGACATTTTGATCATTAAAAATTAACTTCAAATCCATAATCTAAGGATTAGAATCATTGTAACAATATGACTAATATGTATCCGGATCCGAATATTTTACTACAAAACCATATCAGTAACCATATTATATCAGTTATAGATTTGAGTAAGCGTATCTGTATCCTAATGGATACGGCTACGAATATTTTCTTGGATACGAATACGGTTTAGCACCCCGTTGATAAGCATAGGATTTGTAGTATCCATTTTTTGGACTTCGGTCTGGAGTTGGTTACAAAGAGAGTTACAACTCGAACACTGTTTCCACATCAAAAACATTGCAACTACAGACATACGCCTCAATATGTAAGCCATTGGCTACAACTAGAGACCTTTTCTGCTAGTGTAGTCTCAACTACATTTATTTGTTGTAACGAAACAAATAATTGCAACTAGCTCAAAAAATCACAGTTGCATGCAATTACAGAGAACCAAACAGCCCTACGACATTTCTCAACTCGTTTGTGTTTTATCACGGGGAACACATGGTCAATGATCCGATAATGCTTTGGCCTTCTGATTCACTTGCTTACGCAAATTGTGATGACTTATTCTATACCTTTAGTATATCAGTGCTTTGGCTCTGGATTGGTACAAAGAAGGTGAACTAACAGTAGAACAAAGGACAATATGTACCTATAATACCTGAACATACACTCATCTCCATTCTAACCAAACATACCCGCAAGCCAACAACCAACCTACCTATGAGGCAATTCAAAATATATCTATAAATACTGGCTCAATCAGTACTCTATCCAAATCAAGCAATTTCCCTTGCTACAATACAATGGCTTGGCCTCCTAGAGTTCCTTTCTTCTCTATGAGTCTCCTCATTGCACTCTTCATCATCAGCTGCTTCACGGGCGAAGCTGCTCGCCTTCTTCTCGAATCTCCGTTACCTGAAATTCCAACAATCCCTAAGCCGGAGCTACCTCCAGTACCTGAGATTCCAAACCTGCCCAAGCCTGAATTACCACCTTTACCTGAATTTCCAAAGCCTGAAATGCCTCCATTGCCTGAGATTCCAACTCTCCCGAAGCCCGAACTACCTCCTCTACCAGAGTTGCCTAAAGTTGAATCGCCACACTTACCGAAGATACCTACCATCACTAAAGACGAGGAAGCACCACTTCCTGAGATACCAACCATACCGAAACCCGAGATTCCTGAATTACCTCCTTTGCCTGAAATTCCAAAACCTGAGTTGTCCCCACTTCCTGAGATTCCAACCCTTCCAAAACCTGAACTACCTCCTCTACCAGAGTTACCTAAGATTGAAGTGCCACCTTTACCGAAGGTAACGACCGCCGCTAAAACCGAGGAAGCACAAATCTTAGATGCACCAACTATACCGAAACCTGAGATTCCAACAGTACCTAAGGTTGAATTACCACCTTTGCCTGAACTTCCTAAACCTGAGTTACCCCCACTTCCCGAAATTCCAACTCTTCCAAAACCTGAACTTCCACCACTTCCGGAACTACCAAAACCCGACTTACCTCCACTACCCGAGATTCCAACTCTTCCTAAGCCTGAGATTCCACCACTTCCTGAATTACCAAAGCCTGAGTTGCCACACTTACCTGAACAGCCAAAGCCTTGAGTTTCCTTCTCTCGGCCAACAACTCCTATTATTCCCTGTGTTATCAAAGTCCTCTCTCTTCATCATTACTTTGAGCTTGGAAGCAAATTATGAAGATTATAGGAGTATGAGTTGAAGCTTTACACAGATTCTGGCTCTCTTGTTTACTATTGCTTTTATTAGTATTTTTTAATGCTATATTTTAGTTGTCTTGTGTGAGACATGGTTGATGTTATTTGTTTCTTGGTATCTATGGCTATAAATTTTTTACTCATACGTTATATGATTGATGTTATTTGTTTCTTGGTATCTATGGCTATGAAATTCTTATTCATATGTTAGATCCCCCCCCCCCCCCCTCACATGCGCGTGCATGCATACATGTATGGGGCACACTTCCCCTTGTGCTCTATCAATGAGATTTAAGATGCGATTTCTTCAAAATAGACATTTTGACGTCAGTACGTTACAAACGACAATGCTGTTCGAAGAAATTTTAACCAAAATGTCGCCTTGACACTAGATTACTGAAATCAGTGTTTATGGGGGAAAAAGTATAATCTTAAAATTTTTAGAAGGTGACATCAATAAGGAAGTCCAACCTTAAATTGCATTTTGATGAAAAGTTTCTAAATCTTTAATTTTTGAAATAATTAGTCCCTTAAATATTCATTGAAATTGTTATTAAGTTCACCAATTCTTGTCTGGTTACTTCCATAACTGATTGGAAGGATTCGCTAGAAATAACTTATAAACATTGGTCAACCTAATAACAATTTTCAATGATTTGAGGGACTGGTTTTAAGACAACTTATAAGATTTGGGTGAGCTTTCATAGCAAATTAAATGAATATTTTAGGTCTAAATTGAAAATATTAAAGATTTAAGAGACTAATATCCATAACACCCTAAAATCATAGCAACCCTAACAATAATGTTCAAAATGTGAAAACTTTTGATTATAAATCAACAGATAATCCAGCAAACTCACATTATTATCCAACAAGCCAATTTCTCTGCTAAGTTCCTTATTCTGCCAACTAAAATTTACAGTACCATTATCATGATGAAATTTGAGGTTTGGCAACCAAGCATAGATCGTACTTTCTTCCTGTCGCTATCTCTAACGATTCACTCATGTCAAGATCGTCAGGCTTCATTATTGTTGGAAGCTCCCAATCAAAGTAAAACTGTAGAAATGTAAGCATAAACTCAATCGCCATTGTAAATGTCGCCCCGCACAACATTTTCTTTTATATATAGGAGGACAAATTCTTCTTTCATCAGTACTAAATGTTAGAAACACAACATACAACAAGACAAAATATTCATATAACATGAATTAATCTAAATTAATAAAAACTAGAGGAATATCTAGAACACTTTCCGATCCTCTACAATGTCATCTCCCAAGATCTACCTGAAAAGTTCGTCAAGAGAAAAAGACTTCAACTACAAGACACCCATCATTGAAGAGAATCAATAAACAAAATAAGTTCAAATTTTTTTTTATTCTCATGACGTTTTCATATTTGTCATGAGTCCATAAGGCTACATATGAACTCTATATATAGGATTAGACTAGCCTTATGGATAACAATTCCTAAACATTTAAGGATTATTCAAAAATTAAATCCATAACAACAAATCATAGAGTAGAACTGTATTGCATGTATATGACATTATGAGACCAATTGGGTCGCATATTGAAAACTAATTATTAATCAAATTAATAATTTTAATTTAACGAGAAAATCTCTATCCGATCAATTGGTCATAAATGCTCTTCAATAATATGGGATTAATTATTCATAAATAATATTATTTTACATTTTGTTCTCTACGATATCGATTTATTTTAGGCAACTTTATTTAGGAGGACAATTCACCTAATTGCTTGTGGCTAAAATTACAATTCCCATGAACATAATTCAAATCATTTAGCAATGTCAAAATATTTTAATTTTATAAGAAAATAAAATTTGAATTTTTTTTTACAAAATCACCCACCGATAGGATCTTATTAGCTTCATGGGATACGCATAATATATTAACTCATCATAATGAGCATATTGGATCCTATTTAGATATCTATCAATTCTCTAAGTTAAACCTAATAACCCAATGTTTAAGGTTGTATATCACTTTCAAAACAAATTTAACCATCACATTGAAGCATACTAAATTATCAAATTGAAAATAGCAATATCAACAAGTCAAACGGACCGTGTAACAATTTAAATTCTCAATTTCTTTGGTGACAAATCCTAGAGAATCCAAATGCGGTCTAGTGTTACACACATCACAATGTGCGCTTATGACATACACTAAGAAATTTCCATTCCTAGTGGTTGAGACCCACCATCACATCTCACTTGTTAGTGTCACATATAATGACCTGTTATAACAAAGATATCATTTACTAGTAATAGGTTAAGCATAAGTTCAAGAAATTTTCTATGTTAAATCTGTTAGCCTTGTTAGGTCTCATGTTTATGAGCCTACTCTCTAATCTTTTTTTGATGATTACAAACAATTCTTAACAATGCGTGTCGAGTGTTTGCATTTGTTTTGTTAGATAATCTATACAAACATTTGTTGGAGGTTGGTTGGATTACGCCTACACGATCATATCCATTGGAGGACGGAAGGAATATCAGAATGAAGTAATTCACAATTCAAGTCAAAGATTCAAGATCGACCTTCATCCATGTTACCAAGATCGAGCGTCATGAAGATCATTGCTTGGTATATTTAGTTTTTAGGAGTTTATACTTTATGTTGGTACTTAAAGCTCATATATACACACATACACGTTTTGGATTTTATAGCTTTCAAGTTTATATAAATATGAAACAAATAGTTATTTTTATATACATACATATTTCATATTTATTGTTTTGGTGTAGCTATACAAATATGAAACAATAGATATATTCATATACATACTCATACATTTTATATTTATCATTTTGGTTTTTGTAAAAATGCATATATTATGCAAAACATCATTTTTGAGAAAATATTGTGTTTGTGAATTATAGGCTTGACAATATTGGTTTGTACATTTTTCTAAGTCTATAAAGCCATACAAAAGTTTTCAAACTTTAGTTTAAGTCAAAATGTCAAAATCATGTGTTGTTGTGTTTTCACGTTTTAGGACTATTTTACAAAATGAAGAGTTTTCACAATTGGGAGATGCAATTTAAATTTTTTTGTAACATGTTTATTTTCATGTTTATAATCATTTTCTGAAGGTTTATATTTTTTGAAATTTATTTGCTATTTTTTAAGGCACTTTAAAAATTAGATTTCATAGATGAACAGTGCATGTGCATGTTTATAAGTCGACTTATGTACTGTAGCAAGTTGACTTATGACTTGTTCTGAAAAATACAGTTTTTATCTGCTGAGTCGACTTATACTTCAAGCAAGTCGACTTATATATAATAAGTGGATTTATGATTTTTGCAAGTCGACTTATATGAGTTCTTCAGCTTGTAACGACTAGTTATAAGTCGAATTATATACTGTAGCAAGTCGACTTATAACACTGTAATGGCTAGTTTTTCCAGATTTCCAGATTTTTATTTTTTTATCTTTTTCCTTGGTTCTCTTGGTATTGGGGCTTGTTCTATGATCCTATATATACCCCATACCCTCTAACTTCTGAGGGTAATTAAGAAAAGTTTAAGCAACTTTAAAAGTTTGTTTAAGTTTTGTTTCAAATTTGTGTTGGTGTGAAGAAGTTTTCACAAAAAGGAGGCTTGCAATTTTGTTTGAGGAATTTATCCTCATTCTCTCTTCTACATCTCTTTGTGAATTAGAGAAGTTTTCTAAACTCTATTATCTAGCCTTTTATTCTTGAATATTCATATTTATATTTATTAGATTAATTTGAGTTTGATTTTATTTTACTCTTTGTTTACACACACACAACCATATTGAGCTTTTAGAATCCATACATTGTATAATTTAGGTTGTGGTGAGTGTTATTTAGAATGTGAGCTTACATTGAGTTCTCATCCATTGTAGAGAACAAATTATTTATATTGAGCTTTCATTGTGTGATCATATTATAATACACAAGGACACTGAGAGTAGTGTGTGGTGAGAGACGGGGTTGTTTGCATCGAAAGTTGTTTTCATTACTGAATCCATTATACGTTTATCGATTACAGATCCAAAGTAAAATTAGTATTTTTATAAGACTTTCTTACACAATGAAAATAAGAAAAATACAACTATCTGGAAACACACGCAGATGACGTTTATCACCCGCTGCTTGCGTGAGATCTTTGCCTGTGCTAGGAATGCGTTAGTCCATGGACCATCGCGGATCAGATCCGATTAACAGAATAAAAATTCAATGCTCTTGCTTCACAAAGGAAACAATCGCAGAAGTTATAATCTTAACCAAGTGAGATTACGACTCTTCTCGAGATCAAAACCAAGTTTGATCCGGAGGAAAAGGGAATGAGCCTCAGATCTCTCAAACTCTCCCTCTTTATACTGAAGAATTTCGCCAAGATCTGCTAGCGTCTCTAAAATTCATGATTTACTCTTCACAGGGACAACACCTTGCCTAAATTTTAGATCCCCCGCGTATAGGACCCTAGGATTGTATTTATAGGCTTCAGATACAGCATTTTAGGATAGGAATTGATGATTTGACCTTATCCTCAGTTAACAACCGCTTTACCACATTTAGAGATGATATCAAAGTAGTTGGGAGACTCTAAAATAAACAAATCCTGAGAAAAACCATCGAAAAATGCGTTTTGGGTACTTCTGGGCGCGAGCCACCCTACGTTGGCTTAGAACTGTACAAGCCACCTGGCCTTGGCCGAGTCGTTTTGATGCGACTCGGCTGCCAGGGGCTTTTCCATTTTGGTCTTGTTCTGTCGTTTTGTGCATTTCGTCATTTTGTTGACTTGTACTCTTCGTTGACTTGCTTCGTGCACTCGTTAGCTCTTTTACGGCACAAATAACCCCGTTTGATTTAGATAATAGTGCCCATCACCTTCTCTTTATTTTGAGCTGTGCGCGAGAACCTATAGGTAATTTTTGACGCCTACAGATACCCCATCCAAAGTGTTTTAGCCTCATTATTTTATAGAGAAGGCTGGAATACTTTGGATATGATGGGTCCAACCTTTAATTCTTAGACTTCTTCAGCTTTCAGTCTATTTAGTATTTTGTCGAATAGCCGAAATTCTTCCGGTGCTGCGTTTATCGTCCTACCGTTGTCGAAATCATGAAATGAAGTTGGTGTGTTGATTTCTGAATTAGCTCATGTCATTGAATCAACGTTGAACTGATCATCTTTGTCGAGAGTTTATATTTGAATCACGGTTGATCTTCCTAGGAATTATCCTTTAATCTGGAATTGATCTGAGCCTTGTTTCGGTGAAATTATCAATGTGTTGGTTGGTGCTGACCTTCATGGTAACGGGTTGACCTGCGTTGACCTTCATTGCAATACGTGGACCGACATTTGACTTTTGTCGTAACGCGTTGATCGGTGTTTGACCTTCGTCATAACGCATTGACTGGCGTTTGACCTTCGTCGTAATATGCTGACCATCATTTGACCTTTGTCGTAACGCATTGACTAGTGTTTGACCTTCATTGTAACGCGTTAACTGACAGTGATTTGTGTTGTAACGTGTTGACTGGCGTGAACACAGTTTATACTCATACATTAATGGGAGTCTACACAATTTAAGCTCTTAAGGTGTTGGAGCGGGGAGGACCAGTTTATACTCGTATACTCCTGGGAGTTCGAGTCACGAGACCGACTAGTGAAGTTGGTGCGTTAGTGACTTTTATACCTTATTATGATTACTCATTTTGTTTAGAATAAATAACCATAATATTTATAGGATTTTTAGCAAACCCTTAGCCATAAACAGGTTTGACGAGCCTTTACTGACTACCGTTTCAGTCGGTCTAGCATACAGATTGTTTAAGTCCGTACCGTAGGTGACGTTATGCTAAAAGAATGAACTCTCTTAGACTTGATACTACGATATTGAATATATAGATTTCATCATTTGTCACGGGAATAGACTACCCAGCAACGCGTGTTAGGCGTAGAGTTTAGGATTTTTAGCAAACCCTCAGCCATCAATGAATTTGATATGCCTTTACCGATTACCGTTTGAATCGGGCTTGCATATGAATTATCTAAATCCATTTCACATGTGACGTTGTGATACGAGAATGAACTCTCCTAGACTTGGTGCTATGATATTGAATACATAGGATTTGTCTTTTTTACGGGGAAAGACTAACCGGCAATGCGTGTCAGGCGTAAACTTATCTCTATTCAGGGATTGAGATTAAATCCTGTTGAATATCATATCTCCATGATAGTGTTTTGATGATAACAATTTATACAATGTGTGTGCACTAACTCTTATATGCAGATTTCAATATCAGAATATGTGAAAAGTGCAAGTTGATTTCAAGGCATTTTGAAGTGAAGAAAATGAAGAAAATAAGATAATGTGTTTTATATTTTCTTTACTTAGAGTTATTGTATAAGCCTTGATCACACACATGCACACACACACAATATTAGAACACACTAACACAGGCTTAGTGTGTTGGTGAACTATAGAAATCCCCTATGTTAACCATTAGAATAATAGTTAAAACTTGATTATAAAAACTCTTAATAGCTGAATTTTTACTCTTAGTAGTCGACTAATTAGAATAGTAGTCGACTACTCTTGTATTAAACTCAAATACATGTTTCTGTCAATTTACAGTATAGTCGACTAATAGTAATTATAGTCGACTACTCAGGTGTTTGACAGAAACATAAGTTTCTGATATTTTACAGTGTAGTCGACTAATCAACATTATAGTCGACTACTGAACTCAAATTTTATTTTATCAGTTTCTATCAAAATACAGTGTAGTCGACTAATGAGCATTATAGTCGACTACTGAGAAATTTTCCGAAAACACAGAGTCTGTTTGAACTCAGTGTAGTCGACTAATGTCAACAGTAGTCGACTACAGATACAGTTTTTCCAGTTTTCAAAGTTTGAATATGTGACTGTTTATAGCCGTTTTTAAACGTTTTTAAAGTTCAAAAATTTGTCTTTTCAAGGGCTATAAATAGGTTATTTGTTCAGAAAAATTGCAGAGAAATATACACCCATAAGCTTTGATCTTTGTACAATTTTTTAAGTGAAAAACATTCAGATTTTGAGAAAAAGAAGAGTTTCTGAAATTGCCTTTAAACATTCATCAAATACTTTTCATTTAGGCAATTTACAGAGATTAAAAGAATCCTAAGCCACTGCTGCACTTCATTACACATTCAAGGCTTATAGGATAAATTGTATTCTTGCTTCAAAAGGATTTCTCTCGGGTTTGAGAGGGTTGATCTCTTGGTGTAGAGATTGGTGTTCAAATTGACAAGGTGTTTGTCAATTGGTGTTACAATTTGCAGGGACTTGTAAATTGGTCAGGTTTGCGTTTGATTTTGTAAGTTTATTCAAAATCATAGTGGAAACTCTCAAGCGGGATTTGCTTGGGGACTGGATGTACACCGGATTGGTGGAACCAGTATAAAATCCTTGTGTTTGTGATTGTGATTTTCTGAGATTGTCATTTTTTATTGCAATTTATAATATACTTTGCATAACTTTTAAAAGAACACTATTCACCCCCCTCTAGTGTTCAAGTGTATCTATTTCAGATCCTACATTTGGTATCAGAGCAAGGTGAAAGATGGCATCTCCAAATACATCACAATTCAAAGAAGGTCACTCTACAAATCGTCCTCCAATGTTCGATGGATTGAACTACAACTATTGGAAGTGCCGAATGAAGATTTACCTTCAATCAATTGGATACGAACTTTGGAACGTTGTGGAAACTAAATATGAGAAGCCAACAACTCCTTTCGCGAAATGGACTACATCTCAAAGGAACAATGCAAATTTGGATTCAAAAGCAATGAATGCCTTATTTTGTGCACTTGACAAGAATGAGTTCAATAGGGTGTCAACGGCCACATCCGCATATGATATTTGGCACACACTCGAGGTAACTCATGAAGGTACGAATAAAGTTAAAGAATCTAAAATTTCTATTCTTGTGCACAGATTTGAATTATTCAAGATGAAGGAAAATGAGACTATTGGAGAAATGTTCACAAGATTCACCGATATCACAAATTCTCTCATTGGTCTTGGAAAAACATATACTCAAGTGGAGATGGTAAGAAAGATACTTCGTTCACTTACTCCACAATGGGAAAAGAAAGTTACCGCAATTGAAGAAGCCAATGATTTGTCAACTCTTACGGTTGAAAATCTTATTGGCAATCTTATGGCATATGAAGTTCAACTTGAAGATAGAAAGAATGATGAAGAATCAAAGAACAAGAAAGTTCTTGCATTCAATACCACTTCCGATAAAGAAGATTCAGATGATGATGATGAAGAAATAGGCATGTTTGCACGAAAATTTTGGAAATTTATAAAACGAGGTAATTTTAAATCTAAAAGTTCAAATTCAAATAACCCTGTTTGTTTTAAGTGTAATAAACCAGGACATATGAAGAAGGATTGTCCAATGTTGAAGAATAAACAAAAATCAAGTTATTTCAACAACTTCAACAACATTCAAAATAACAAGAAAAGGAAAGCAATGACAGTCACTTGGGATGATAGTGATGAGTCATCCTCAGATGAAGAAATTGAAAAAAAGGAAAGTGCTCACATGTGTTTCATGGCACAAGATGAAGTAAGTGAAAATGAAGAACTTTTAGATGCTTTCAATGAATTATATGAAACTTTTGTGAGATTAAAAACTTCACATAATTTTCTTAAAGGTGAAAATAAAAGATTACTTGAAGAAATTTCTGATTTAAATTCCTCTACTTTTTCTAGTTCTCAAATAATTGAATTAAAAGAAGAAATTTTTTCTTTACTAAAAGAAAATGATTGTTTATCTAATGAAAATAAATATTTAAAATCAGAATGTAATGATTTGAATATTCGTATTAATAATTTAGAAAAAGATATTTCTTTTTTTAAATCAAGATATGAAGATATATGTCTAAATGTAAGCAAATTTAATAAAGGAAAAGAAAATCTTAATAATATTCTTTCTTTTCAAAAAGAATCACAAAAGACAAAAGGATTAGGTTTTCAATGTAATAAAAATAAATCAAAGAAAACAATTTTTGTAAAACCTTCTCATGATTTGTATGATTATAGAACTAAAAATTTGTGTAAAAAGAAATCAAAATCATTTTCTATTTGGGTTCCAAAAGAATTATCTTCTTTACATAAGAATTTTTATATTTCTGATTTTATTAAAAATATTTGTTTATCACCTAACTATTTAGGCAAATCAAACTCTTCATGGGTTTGGTTTCCTAAAGGCTAATTTAAAGGACCCAACATAGTATGGGTACCAAAATGTAAATATTTATTATTTCAGGTACCCAAGAAAGATAGGTGGATTTTGGATAGTGGTTGCTCCAAACATATGACTGGAAACATACAATTGTTGTCATCTTTTCAAAACAAGGATGGTGGTACCGTCACTTTTGGAGATAACAATAAAGGAAAAGTCATCGGTATTGGAACTGTCGGTAATCCAAACAAACCTATTATTGATAATGTTTTACTAGTTAAAGGTCTTAAACATAATTTACTTAGTATTAGTCAACTATGTGATAAAGGTTATAAAATTGTTTTTGAAAAAGAATCATGCTTAATTTATGATATTGATTTAATAACTGTTATTTTTAAAGGTCATGGAAAGAATAACATATATGTCTTATCTATGAAAAATATTTCAAATGAACATTGTCTTATTGCATCATCTAATGATTCTAGTTTATGGCATAAACGTTTTGGACATGTTAATTTTAAACATATGTCTAAGATTTCTAAACATGATTTAGTAAATGGTTTACCTAAGATGTCTTTTAAAAATAATTTTTGTGATGCATGTCAACAAGGAAAAATGCACAAATCTTCATTTAAATCTAAAAATGTAATATCTACAAATAGACCTTTAGAATTAATACATATAGATCTTTTTGGTCCTTCTAGAGTTGCATCTTTAAATGGAAGTAGATATGCATTTGTTCTTGTTGATGATTTTTCTAGATTTACATGGGTAATTTTTCTTAAAAATAAAAATGATGCTTTTAATGAATTTTCAATATTTTGCAAAAGAATTCAAAATTAAAAATCTACCTCTATTATCTCTATTCGTAGTGATCATGGAGGTGAATTTGAAAATGAATTATTTGCAAATTATTGTGACAAACATGGTATATCACATACTTTTTTTTTCCTCGTGCTGCTCCACAAAATGGAGTTGTAGAAAGGAAAAATAGAACCTTACAAGAATGTGCTAGAACCATGTTATGTGATAGTAATTTACCTAAATATTTTTGGACAGAAGCTGTATCAACAGCTTGTTATGTTTTAAATAGAGTTTTATTAAGACCTATTTTAAAGAAAACCTCTTATGAATTATTTTATAACAAAATTCCTAAAGTTTCTTATTTTAAAGTTTTTGGTTGTAAATGCTTTATTTTAAACACAAAAGATAATTTAGATAAATTTGATTCTAAATCCGATGAAGGAATTTTTGTTGGATATTCTAATCATAGTAAAACATACAGAATATATAACAAAAGAACACTAGTTATTGAAGAATCCTTACATGTTTCTTTTGATGAAAATTTTTCAAAAACACCTATTATATTAAATAATAATGATGATATAATTGATACTATTCATAATACTCCAATGTTAGATATTACAAAAGATGATAATATACAAAATGATTTACCTAAAGATTTTGTAGAAGTTAGAACTCATCCACATGATTTAATTATTGGAAATATTTCAGATAAAGTAACTACAAGATCTCATTTTAATTTGATTGCTCATAATGCTTTTATTTCAACTATTGAACCTAAAAATATAAAAGAAGCACTTCTTGATGATTCATGGATAATTGCTATGCAAGATGAACTTAATCAATTTACTAGAAACAATGTTTGGGATCTTATACCTAGACCTCAAAATAAATCCATTATTGGAACAAAATGGATTTTTAGAAACAAATTAGATGAATTTGGTCAAGTTGTTAGAAACAAAGCTAGATTAGTTGCTCAAGGTTATAATCAAGAAGAAGGAATTGATTATGATGAAACTTATGCACCTGTTGCACGATTAGAATCAATTAGGATTTTACTTGCATTTGCATGTTTTATGAATTTTAAATTATTTCAAATGGATGTTAAAAGTGCTTTTCTAAATGGTTTTATAAAAGAAGAAGTTTTTGTAGAACAACCTCCAGGTTTTGAACATGAAAGTTTTCCAAATCATGTTTTTAAACTAAAGAAAGCATTATATGGTCTTAAACAAGCACCTCGTGCTTGGTATTATAGATTAAAGAAATTTCTTTTAACTTTAGGTTTTGAAATTGGAAAAGTTGATTCAACATTATTTATTAAGAAAATAAACAAAGATATATTACTAATTCAAATTTATGTAAATGATATTATTTTTGGGTCTACTAACAACAATCTTTGTCAAGAATTTGCTAAGACTATGCAGGATGAATTTGAAATGAGTCACATGGGTGAACTAAATTTCTTCCTTGGACTACAAATTAAACAATTGAAAGAAGGAATTTTCATCAATCAAAGCAAGTATGCAAAAGATTTACTCAAACGATTTGGATTGGAAAATTCATCAAGCAAACCAATACCAATGAGCACTACTACATCACTTGACAAAGATGAAAATGGTAAGAATGTTGATCAAAAGCTCTATCGAGGTATGATTGGATCACTTCTTTACATTACTGCAAGTAGACCTGATATAATGTTTAGTGTATGTTTATGTGCAAGATTTCAATCTAATCCTAAAGAATCTCATCTTAAAGCAGTAAAAAGAATTTTTAGATATATTAAAGATACTACAAATTATAGTTTATTTTATCCTAAACATAGCTCTTTTGATTTAATATCATATAGTGATGCTGATTTTGCCGGATGTAAATCTGATAGAAAAAGTACAAGTGGAACATGTCATTTCTTAGGACATTCACTTGTATCTTGGTTTAGTAAAAAGCAAAATTCAGTGTCATTATCAACAACTGAAGCAGAATATATTGCTGCAAGTCTTGCATGTGCACAAATATTATGGATGAAACAAACTTTAACTGATTATGGCATAAATTGTCTAATATCATCTATTATGTGTGACAATTCTAGTGCAATTAATTTATCTAAAAATCCTATTCAACAATCACGTACAAAACACATTGATATTAGACATCATTTTTTACGTGATCATGTGCTTAAAGGTGACATTTCATTAGAATTTATACCTACAGATAAACAAATTGCAGATATATTAACAAAACCCCTAAAAGAAGAAATTTATGTTAAATTAAGAAGGGAATTAGGTATATGTTCATTTGAAGATTTAAATTAATTTTTTAAAACAATCAAATAAACATTAATACTATAATTAGTCGACTAATTTGACTTATAGTCGACTACATGCACAAGCAGTACAAAGATTTTTTCCTGAAAATTAAAGTGTAGTCGACTACTTACCTTTATAGTCGACTACTCAATGTTAAAATCTTAAAAATCAACTTTCTGTTGTTTACAGTGTAGTCGACTACAATATAGATTAGTCGACTACTCTGAGTTAAAATCTGAAACTTATCTTTCTGTCGATCTCAGTATAGTCGACTACTCTTACTATTAGTCGACTACTGATCCTGTATTTTCAGTGTTACAGTTTTTAAGCCTAGTGGATTCTTTCTTAGATTCAAACTAAAAACCCAAGACCCATACCCGTTTCACTTAAGTAAAATCAATCTCAACCATTCATTTTTAACTTCATCAATCCTAACCATACATTTTAGATCAAATCTCAACCCTACAATTAATTTACTATCAAATCTCAACCATACATAATGTTTTATTCTTTAAAAGAAAAGTTTAAACCTAAAACTACTTTCTAACTACACCCAAAACCGAAACCCCATCTTCCCACTACAGTTTCATCGAATTCCAGGTTAGGGCATCTCATTCTTCTCTTTTTTCTCATCAAATTCTTCAACTTTCTTTCAAAATTGTCAAGTAATCAGGTTCAATAGTCGACTAATCCAGCCTATAGTCGACTAATCTAGGGTTTCTACAGTTTGGGGTATTATTCTAAACTTGATCTTTACATCTTTGGTAATTTATCTATCTAATCATGTCTAGATCTAAGAAAGCTAAGCAAACCCATACCTCTGTCAATGATGAAATCATCATATATTTAAAAAGTCCTGATTTATTAGAAGAATTTAACAAATTATCAACTTTTGAAGTTCTTCCAGGACGATTTGTGAAGTTTGATGATTTTATACCTTGGAACTTTGGTTCATATTTTGAAAATGTGGGATTGCTTGAGTTATTCTCTGCTGAAAATAAAAAACCCACATATCCATTTCTTGTATAACTGTTCTATATAAATATAGAACGTGTGGGAACTATTGGTGGTTCAGAAAAACTAAAAACTCTTGTTAAAGGAATTGAAATTGACTTAACTACAAAGTCAATTGGTAAAATTTTCAATATTCCTTATCAAGGAGTTTCTCTTAGATCTGTTAGGATGAATGATTCAGAACTTTTGTCAAATCATATATTTCTTCCTGGATATGGCAAACCATTAAACAACTCAAACAAACTTCGTCCAATTCCTAGGTTCATTGCTCGTATCCTAGCATATAACTTGTTTCCAAAAACTGAAAGTTTTCATTTCATTTCCCTAGATTTAGCAAAAGCTTTATATGCTATAATGAGAAATATACAAGTTAATTGGGCTGAAGTTTATTTTGACAATCTTTTGACTATTCCAAGAGGATTTCTACCTTATGGTGCATTCCTAACAAAAATCTTTGACAAATTCCATGTAGATCTCCAATCTGAAAATTCTGTTGTTCGTTCTATTGAATTTTTTGACTCCAATGCCCTAACTAGGATGAAATTGACAAACTTTGAAATTCATGAACAAAATCCTATAAATGAACCTGAACCTCAACAAGAAGATATTCCACAATCTTCAACTCAAGCAGGAGCCTCTTCAAGTCAACCACCACCATTTCCTACAGAACCATCTTGCTTTTCAGACGTGCAATACAACACTTTAAGTGCACGTATCCTAGAACTTGAAACTGGTCAAAGAGCTCTCTATGCACAAAATTCATACATCATTAGTAATCAAGAAGACTTAATCAAGAAGTTTGAAGACTTGGACACAAAGCTCAATACATATTTTCAGGGACAGCAACCTCCTCCAGCACCTTAAGATGTTTTTTAATGATATGTGTCAAAACAATTATGTTATTATGTTTAAGTTTCAAAAACTATGTGGTTGTGTGTTGTTAGGACTTATGTAATATGTTTGTTATGTTGCTACTATATCAGTTATGTTAGTTGTGTGTTTCTATTATAAATGATAATGTTTGGTTAGATAATGCATGTGCTATATATCTTAAACAGATCATGGTGATGAACATTGTGGAACTTTTGGTCTTTATGGTAAGTCTTTGCCTACCTATTTGGATGGGTGAAGTTATGGATTATGTTCATAATCTGGATGATTTGTTTGAAGTTTTAGCTCATGTTGAAGAAATAATGTCATGTTTAGCTTCCTCTTTTTGTTGATAACAAAGGGGGAGAAATAGTTATATTACGTACTTATGTTACGTACTTATGATTATAGACTTAATTTGCATATATGCAGGGGGAGTAAGTATTATATGCAGGGGGAGTATTTTATTATTTCTTTAACCTGGCATAAATTATTTGTTATCATCAAAAAGGGGGAGAATGTTGAATATCATATCTCCATGATAGTATTTTGATGATAACAATTTATACAATGTGTGTGCACTAACTCTTATATGCAGATTTCAATATCAGAATATGTGAAAAGTGCAAGTTGATTTCAAGGCATTTTGAAGTGAAGAAAATGAAGAAAATGAGATAATGTATTTTATATTTTCTTTACTTAGAGTTATTGTACAAGCCTTGATCACACACATGCACACACACACACACACACACAATATTAGAACACACTAACACAGGCTTAGTGTGTTGGTTAACTATAGAAATCCCCTATGTTAACCATTAGAATAATAGTTAAAACTTGATTATAAAAACTCTTAATAGCTGAATTTTTACTCTTAGTAGTCGACTAATTAGAATAGTAGTCGACTACTCTTGTATTAAACTCAAATACATGTTTCTGTCAATTTACAGTATAGTCGACTAATAGTAATTATAGTCGACTACTTAGGTGTTTGACAGAAACATAAGTTTCTGATATTTTACAGTGTAGTCGACTAATCAACATTATAGTCGACTACTGAACTCAAATTTTATTTTATCAGTTTCTGTCAAAATACAGTGTAGTCGACTAATGAGCATTATAGTCGACTACTGAGAAATTTTTCGAAAACACAGAGTCTGTTTGAACTCAGTGTAGTCGACTAATGTCAACAGTAGTCGACTACAGATACGGTTTTTCCAGTTTTCAAAGTTTGAATATGTGACTGTTTATAGCCGTTTTTAAACGTTTTTAAAGTTCAAAAATTTGTCTTTTCAAGGGCTATAAATAGGTTATTTGTTCAGAAAAATTGCAGAGAAATATACACCCATAAGCTTTGATCTTTGTGCAATTTTTCAAGTGAAAAACATTCAGATTTTGAGAAAAAGAAGAGTTTCTAAAATTGTCTTTAAACATTCATCAAATACTTTTCATTTAGGCAATTTACAGAGATTAAAAGAATCCTAAGCCACTGCTGTACTTCATTACACATTCAAGGCTTATAGGATAAATTGTATTCTTGCTTCAAAAGGATTTCTCTCGGGTTTGAGAGGGTTGATCTCTTGGTGTAGAGATTGGTGTTCAAATTGACAAGGTGTTTGTCAATTGGTGTTGCAATTTGTAGGGACTTGCAAATTGGTCAGGTTTGTGTTTGATTTTGTAAGTTTATTCAAAATCATAGTGGAAACTCTCAAGCGGGATTTGCTTGGGGACTGGATGTACACCGGATTGGTGGAACCAGTATAAAATCCTTGTGTTTGTGATTGTGATTTTCTAAGATTGTCATTTTTTATTGCAATTTATAATATACTTTGCATAACTTTTAAAAGAACACTATTCACCCCCCTCTAGTGTTCAAGTGTATCTATTTCAGATCCTACAAATCCCCCTGATGTGAATCCTGGTGTTCTTTTCATGGAGAAAGGTTAACCGACAACGCGTGTTAGACGTTGACTTAGGCCTGCCACGATGTTGAATACGTGAGCTTTTGTCCTTTTTACGGTAAAAGACTAATCGACAATGCATGTTAGGCGCTGACTTATCCCTACTTAGGATTTGAAATAAAATTCCCCGTACGTGTAAGGCATGGATTTTAGCGTTATTAATAATGGCCTGTCACGATATTGAATATGTGAGCTTCTGTCGTGTTTACGATAAATGACTAACCGACATCACGTGTTAGGCGTAGACTTATCCCTATTTAGGGATCGAGATAAAGTTCCCCAGAATGAATTCTGGTATCTTTTTCGTAGTAAAGGATGAACCGGCAATGCGTGTTAGGTACTGACTTATCCTTACTTAGGATTCAGGATAAAATTCCCCGTGCGTGTAAAGCACAAATTTTGGCGTTAGAAGGTGGTGTCTTCTCTTGAGGCAAAGACGAACCCTATGCTGGAGAGAAAAATTTTTATCTCCAGGTGCAAAAGAAACTCAAAGTGGAATCTCCACTTCAAAAATAAAAAAAGATTCGGATAACCCCAACTGTCAAAAGGTTTGATTACCTAATCTGAAGATGGATTTCTCATTTATCGAGAGGGAACTCCAGTTTTGACCCTAACTGTAGGAAGGTTTGACCAAGTGAGAGGTTTGAGATGACCCTAACTGTAGGAAGGTTTGATCGCTCAATTTAAAAGTGAACCTCTCGTTCATGAAAGGAATCGAGAGGGGATTTTGGATGTGGTCCTAACTATAGAAAGGTTTGACCAAAAAACAGTGAGAGTGAAGATATAAATAACACTGGGAATATTGACTTGTACAAATCACTCAATGGGGTTTTAGTGTCAAGTGGCTAGGACTTAACATGAAGGGGTTTGATGATTACCATGGATCTGTAGCTTGACTTTTTGAATACCATGTTGAGACTTTAACATTGGGAGTGTTAAGTGCACCAACACAATGGGAGTTTGAATGGATTTAGCCGAAAGAATTTTGGTGGACCCACTGTCAGTTAATTTGATCAGTGAGAGACTTTGTGGTGGAGGATCGTGAATTTTAAAGCACCCCGCAGTTACATCATGGGAGTTTTGTGAAGGAAAATTGACCGAATGAAGTCATTAAATCTCATCTCTATAAAAGAGTGCTCGGAAAGTCACAGTGGAAGAGTTTTAATCACCTTGGAAATGATTAAATAGCTATCGTGGGAGGTTCTTAATCACTTCTAATCTATGATTAAGGATGAATTATTTAGATGATTGGTTTTTACCTTGAATAACCAGTTGATCTCGGGTTATCCTTAAGAATACCATACATAGCATTCTCCCAGAACTTCCTATTGGAATGTATGAGGTATTCCACCCCCAGCTCTTTAGCGAATCTAAATCTAATTGTATTCAACCACATTGTCGGGTTATCCTTAAGAATATTAAGAGTAATATTCTCTAGGAACTTCTCGTTGTTGGAAATAAGGGAAGCATTTTAACCTCGTATACCCATCAGAGGAATGAGAGAAGCAGTTTAACCTCTTATACTTATCGGAGGAATGAGAGAAGCAGTTTAACCTCTTATACTCATCGGAGGAAAATGTTCTCATTCGGTTTATTTTGGCGTTATGATGCCGACGTCAACCAATGCTTGAATGTTGTTCTTGAGAGTGAAGTAAGCCTTGGTGGGATGAAGGATCCTCCTGTGGTATGTACAGTACTTTGGATCTGAAGTGTTATTAGCTTCCTCCTGATTCGTAATAGGTGGCAGCTTTATTTTGTTGTTTTCAAGGAGGCATTTGAAGATAGCTAGAACCTCTTCATCCTTGAAGGAGTACTCTTTTTAGAGTCTCGAATCCGGAGTCCTTTGCTGCTTCTGAGGTTGCTATTATGACATCTGATTAGCGTCAATAGCCGCTACAAGTGCCTTTCCCTTACCACGAGAAGAAAAATTTAAGTTCGGGGGGTGTTGGTTAGCCTCTTTTAAGTTTTTTTCTTTTGAGAAAGCGTTCGGTCTGTTCCCCGCGTAGTTTTAATTCTTTCAATATTATGGATGATACGACCCCTAGGGCTTCCAGCACATCAATGGAGAGATTGTTGTGGCATGTCTGCAAGATGAATTCCTCTGTGACAGGATCTCTACAATTCATTGCCTTGTTACGAAAGTATTTAACAAAGCTATCAACTGACTCCCCATCCTTTTTCTTCTCATCCAAAAGGGCTCCAATCGACACTTCGGTGTCATCGTCGAGGATTTTGGCTATTTGTCCAGCGTTGATCATGAATGCCTCACGAGATTGTCCTATGCTGGACACTGTATTGTCAGAAGCAATCGTGGAGTTAGCGTCTGACGTTTCATCCTCCGAGGAGTGTCCTCTATCCAGTCTAGGTCGTCTAGTTCCTGACCGTAACAAAGCGATGCGCTGAGATGCCTCTGAGAAAGAGTCAGGGCTGTAATGCCTTGTCAATTTTCCTTTATTGGCCACATTGATGGTAATTTTTAGAAGCTCGTCATCATGACCAGGAGATTTCTTCTTGTAGAAGCATCTTGATTTAGATTTGAATATTTCAATGGAGATTCTTTCAAATACTGAGACCCTCCGTGGATCGGTCTTGGGTCAGCTACACTCTGATAATACTGTCCTGATTAACCTCTCACAAGGACAGTGAGAGTCTAATTCTGGGGTATTTCTCTTTTGAGATTTATTCGTACCCCAACCCGATAGTATAACTTATCGACGTTGTAGTTGGAGCAACCTATCAGTTGTTGATTTGAGTCTCCAGGTATAATATTGTCATTTGACAATACGTTTTCTTCTGAATAGGTAACACCTTGTTGGCGTTCACAAGAGTCGCACGTTTGAGACCATGCCCTCGTGAGGGTGCGTCCTTAACGTGCTCTTGGTCTTCTGCATGCACCCCTAAATGGGCGGTTACAAGAATAGTCTTGTTAGGAGGTTGTGTATGACCCCCAGTCCGGTGAGTTGTTCGAAGTTCATTCACTGGGCCCAAACATTCTCTGACCAAAAGTTTGCCTCGATCCCCATGCAAAGGACCATGGCGATTTGTGATCTTCATCTTGAACAGGGAAAGATCCACACTGCTGTGGGACTTCACCAAAGGTACTGGATCAACTTGAACAGGAATGGAAGCGGACGAGGATTTAGAAATGGCAGCGGGACATGATGCAAGTGCCTGCTAGGCTGAGCTGGCTCGGCCATGGTGCGGGCCAGCTTGAGGTGGCTCGGCCTTGGTCGAGCCACCATTGGCTGGCATGGCCCTGGCCGAGCCACGCTTGGCTGGCTCACAATTTTCGAGTGTCTCGGCACTTGTCTAAATCGCTATTTTAGATTTCAACCTCCATTATTGGTGTGGTTTTGGTGGTTTCTTGGTCACCTTATCCTCCTTCGTGTCTTACGCCTTTCGTGCTAAGGCACACGCGTAACAGTTTTGGATGTGCTCCTCGAGAGTTGAATGAGTCCTTTTGATACGGACCCATTCGCTGGCCGAGCCACTTAGAGGAGGGGCTATTTTCTTGATGTTAAGGCGCTTGGCACTCCATGAACTTCAGATCCGCATGATAATGTATCCCGTTAACCGATTCCAAGGCCTTAGCAAGCTGACGTGCGAGGCGTTGACATTACCTCTGACGAGCCCTCTTTATTAGAATTGGCGTGCCTTCGTTAAACAACTTCTGGACTGAAGAGGAGTCGTGATCTAAAATTTTAGCTTCCCTAGATGCTGGAGGAGCGTTGTGAGGGGAAGCCTTAGCAACAGTTAGGCGGGAGTCACCCCGAGCCTTCTTTGATGCTAATATCTTCCTGTACTTGCAGGACAAGGAAGATCTTGATGAGGATGAGGAGAGGTATTCCTCAAACTTGGCCTGGTTGAACTCGTACTTGACCTCTTCTTCAACCGGGATCTTGATCCGTGGTTGTAACACGATAATCTCCACAGCAAGACTATTGGCTCCCACTGTGGTTACCAGCGTGTTTGCGTCGAAAGTTGTTTTTATTATTGAATCCATTATACGTTTATCGATTACAGATCCAAAGTAAAGTTAGTCTTTTTATAAGACTTTCTTACATAAAAAATAAAAAAAATATAACTCTCTAGAAACACATGCAGAGGACGTTTATCACCCGCTGTTTGCATGTGATCTTTACTTGTGCCAGGGATGCGTTAGTCTATGGTCCGCTACGGATCAGATCCGGTTGACAAAATGAAAATTTAATGCTCTTGCTTCACAAAGGAAACAATCGCAGAAGTGATAATCTCAACCAAGTGAGATTACGACTCTTCTCGAGATCAAAACCAAGTTTGATCTGGAGGAAAGGGGAATGTGCCTCAGATCTCTCGAAATCTCCCTCTTTATGCTGAAGAACTTCGCCAAGATCTGCTAGCCTCTCCGAAATTCGTGATTCACTCTTCGCAGGGATAGCACCTCATCTAAATTTTAGATCCCCCGCGTATAGGACCCTAGGCTTGTATTTATAGGTTTCAGATGCAGTGTTTTAGGATAGGAATTAATAATTTGACCTTATCCTTAGTTAACAACCATTTAACCATGTTTAGAGATGATATCAAAGCAGTTAGGAGACTCTGAAACGAACAAATCACAAGACAAATCGTCAAAAAAATGTTTTGGGCACTTCTGGGCGCGAGCCACCCTACGGTGGCTTAGAACTGTACGAGCCACCCTATGGTGGCTCAGCCTTGGCCAAGTTGTTTTGATACGACTCGACCGTCAGAGGCTTTTTTCGTTTTGGTCTTGTTGCGTTGTTTTGCGCATTTCATCGTTTTGTTGACTCGTACGCTTTGTTGACTTATTTCGTGCACTCGTTAGCTCTTTTATGGCATGGATAATCCTGTTTGACTCAGATAATGACGCTCATTACCTTCTCTTCATTTTGAGTTGTGCGCGAGAACCTATATGTAATTTTTGACGCTTACAGGGGTTGATTCCAAGAGGAGTGGGGTCGGTGGTAAAGCCTAGTGAGAGGTGGTAATTCCGAGCACTTGAGGAAGTCAACACGGGCTAGGCTAACACTAGAAGGTCTATTGTGTAGTTACAAGTGTGACTTGTAAACATTTGTCGGTGAGCGTTTTGTCGGTGAGCGTAGAAAACCGAATTGTGAGGTGTAAATATTTTTAGGTGAACGTCGAAAAACCCATTGTGATAGTGGAATTCTCCCCAGGTGTGGGGAACGGAGAGGTAGGTCTGAAGGACCGAACTCCATGATCATATTGTGTATTTGAGTTTGCCTTAGCGTTACATTTGTGCTAATTATTTATTTCGCCATTGCTCATGTTTATTTCTCCCTTAGATTAATATCCTTGCATATAATCTTCTTGAATATCATTTTTGCTAGGATAATTAGTTAATAAGTTTTTAATTGGTATTAAATCGGATTAGATTAGCATATACCCTATTCACCCCCTCTAGGGTACTTTCAATTGGTATCAAAGCTTGGTGCTCTTTGATTTGTGGATTAACCGCCTTGTGTTAAAGATTCAAGCTTTCATATTGTTCCTAATCTTGTTTTGATAATTTTCATATTGTTTGCACAATACATTATGGATATGCACGGTGCATCTAGCTTAGGTTATGCCATTAATATTGCTCCTAAATTAGATGGTTTCCCTTATGCTCAATGGTGTGTTAGATTTAAATTATTTGTTCGATCTAGACACTTTGATTTGTGGGAAATAATTGATTGTGCGTATATTGTACCCACTTCGGAGAAATCTAAGTGGAGTAATAATGATCATAAAATATTTACCATGAACAAGCTCTTGTTAGAATTTTTATACAATGCTTTTGATTCATCTTTATCTAACAAGCTTGCTCATTTTGATAGTGCTTACAAATTATAAAAATTTATAGAAGCACATCAAGAGAACTTGGAGGAGATTCGACGCATTTTGGTGGAATCGACTTCAAGTAAGGTTGGAGCATCATCATCTTGCACACGACCATTAGGCAATAGCCCTAGTATGGTAAGCGAGTCCGATTCCGATGATGAACTATCTATTAAAGAACTCGCATGTGCATATGAAAGGTTAATGCATACCTACACTAAGTTGCATAATAATTTTATTGATTTAAAAAGCACGCATGTGAATTTAAAATCTGATCATGAAACGCTAGCTTCCAAATTTAATATAATTGAAAAAGAGAATATAAAGCTTAAAGAAAACAATGATATGTTAAATTTAGAAAATAAAAAATTGACCTCATCAATTGCTAGCCTATCTCATGCTAAGATTGATGCCATACTAGAGGTAGAAACTATTAAAAATGAATTTACTTCATTTAAGAATGACCATGCTCATTCTACTTCTATTTCCAATGCATATGTGCCTAACAATAAGTTGAATCATGTTAAAAATCGTATTTCATCCTTAGATTCAACCCTTACTACATGCATTGAGAATCATAAGAAGCTTGTGAATATGTGTGCTAGGTCTAATAAGCCAAAATCATCCACTCATTATGCACACATATATAGGAAAGTTTACAAGAGCTTTATTTGCAGCCGTAAAGGCTATTTAGCTAATTTTTGCTATGATGCACATAAACACTCTAAAATAAAACTCCAACTCCATGTGCATCTCACAAAGTTTCCTCATCACACACACATGCACATGCATCCATTGTTCATCATAAACATGCTCATGTGTTCAAGTGTGAATATTGTGGTAGATTTAATCATTTGGCCAAATATTGTTTTAATTTGAAAAAGTTTTAACATTTACAAAATAATTTTAAAAGGCCATTTTTGTTTGCAAAGATTCACATGCACAAATTGATGGTCAACATAAGCAAGTGTACCTGTTTTATTGTACATATTGCAATCGAAATGATCATTTGAGTGATTATTGCTATGACCGATCCCGTGTACTAAATGCGCCCAAATGTGTTCATAACCCTAAGGCTTTGAGCTTAACTGATAGTGGTCATGTCCCTAAATCTTTCGGCACCAAGAATGTTTGGGTGCCAAAACATTTTTTATTTTTAAACCAAGATTTTTTTTTGTGTTTTTATTTTTCATTTGTTGGTTTTGAAAAACATTTTTCAATTTTTGAAAATAAAACAAAATTTAAGTCAAGACTTTTGTTTTTCATTGTATTGGTTTTGTTTTTGATGAGAAGTTTGTGTTTGAGCAACCCCCTTGGTTTATTAGTTATTTATTTCCAAATTGTGTTTACCGGGTGCTAAATGTTTATATGGGTTGAAACAAGCTCAAGAGTTTGATATGGTTGCCTCTTTTGCTTTCTTGTCACATTTGACAAAAATTAATATTGGTTTGTTTTATCCTAAACATATTTCCTTTAGTATCATTTGTGGCTTTAAGGATTTATTAATTAATCATTGCTTTTGATTTTTGGTTTTAATTTTTAGTTTTTAATATATATCTTATAGATATGTTTTAGACCATTGTGACACTTTGTCTTAATGATACACATAAGTGTTCACTTGGTCTTCTTTAATGTGAGTGATGTTTGCCATACTCATATTGAATATATTCTTTATGGCTTTTTGATAGGAAGGGCTTTTCCCTATTTCATTTATTTTTTTTATTCTCACCTATGCTTTATGATAGGGGGAGCTTTCGCTATCTTCATTCTTGTTATTTCCCCCATTTTTGATGTTGACAAAGGGGGAGAAACATTATGAGTATAGCTTTGGTTTTATGCATGATGTTTATGATTTGCATATTCTTTTGTATCATGCACATTTTATATCTCTTTGTGTAGATTATTTGTCATCATCAAAAAGGTGGAGATTGTTAGCCTTGTTAAGTCTCATGTTTATGAGCCTACTCCCTAATATTGTTTTGATGATTATAAATAATTCCTAATAACACGTGTCGAGTGTTTGCATTTGTTTTGTTAGATAATCTACACAAATATTTGTTGGAGATTGATTGGATTGCGCCTACATGATCATATCCATTGGAGGATGGAAGGAATATCAGAATGAAGCAATTCGCAATTCAAGTCAAAGATTCAAGATCAAGCTTCATCCATGTTACCAAGATCGAGCTTCATGAAGATCATTAATTGGTATATTTAGTTTTTAGGAGTTTATACTTTGTGCGTTGGTACTTAAAGCTTATATATACACATATACACGTTTTGGGTTTTATAGCTTTCAAGTTTATATAAATATAAAACAAATAGTTATTTTTATATACTTATATATTTCATATTTATTGTTTTTGGTCTAGCTATACAAATATGAAACAATAGATATATTCATATACATACTCATACATTTTATATTTATCATTTTGGTTTTTGTAAAAATGCATATATTATGCAAAACATCATTTTTGAGAAAATATTATGTTTGTGGATTAAAGACTTGACAATATTAGTTTGTACCTTTTTCTAAGTCTATAAATCCATACAAAAGTTTTCAAACTTTAGTTTAAGTCAAAATGTCAAAATCATGTGTTGTTGAGTTTTCACGTTTTTGAACTATTTTGCAAAATGAAGAGTTTTCCTAATTGAGAGATGCAATCTGAAAAATTCTTTTTGTAACATGTTTATTTTTATGTTTATAATTATTTCCCAAAGTTTTATATTTTTTAGAATTTATTTGCTATTTTTTAAAGACTTTAAAAATAAGATTTTATACATGAACAGTGCATGTGCATGTTTATAAGTCGACTTATGTATTGTAGCAAGTCGACTTATGAACTGAACTAGAAAATACAGTTTTTTTGCTGAGTCGACTTATACTTCAAGCAAGTCGACTTATATAATAAGTCGATTCATGATTTTTGCAAGTCAACTTATATGAGTTCTTCAGCCTGTAACGGCTAGTTATAAGTCGACTTATGTACTGTAGCAAGTCGACTTATAACACTGTAACAACTAGTTTTTAAAGATTTTTAGGTTTCTATTTTTTTTATCTTTTTCCTTGGTTTTCTCTTGGTTTTTCGGGCTTATTCTATGATCCTATATATACCTCATACCCTCTAATTTCTGAGGATAGTTAAGAAAAATTTTAAACAAGTTTAAAAGTTTGTTTAAGTTTTGTTTCAAGTATGTGTTGGTGTGAAGACGTTTTCACAAAAAGGAGGCTTGCAATTTTGTTTGAGGAATTCATCCTCATTCTCTCTTCTACATCTCGTTGTGAATTGGAGAAGTTTTCTAAACTTTATTATCTAGCCTTTTATTCTTGAATTTTCATATTTATATTTGTTAGATTAATTTGAGTTTGATTTCATTTTACTCTTTGTTTACACAGACACAACCATATTGAGCTTTAGTAATTCATACATTATATAATTTGGGTTGTGGTGTAGAACCCCGTATTTTGTTAGAAGTATATATGAAGTATTAGTCAATAAATAATTCTATTTGTGATAAATGACTTGAGGTCATAGATATACTTGATAACAAGTCATTAGATATGTATGAGTGTGATTTCATAGAGTTTTGTACGTTGGTTTTGGCTGAATAGCAAAACATGCACGAAATCTAGATTTAGTGTCTGCTCAGTCGACTGATGAGTCGACTCATGAGTCGACTGATGAGTCGACTGATGAGTCGACCAATGAGTCGACTGACGGGCTGATTTGAGGTTTTCTTTCAATTGCGGGTTTGGTTGGGTTTTGTTCGGGTTTTAACCGTAAT
>BQKN01059928.1:0-13929 GCA_022839385.1 Asparagus kiusianus
GAGGGAGGAATGTGATTGAGTTGCGGAGTTGGGAGAGGAGGAGGGTGGTGTTGGCTTCGGTGGTGGTGGTGGTGGTGAAGAGGGGGAGGATCAGTCGTTGTGCCGAGGGGGAGTTGGAATATTGGAGGTGGAAGAGGATGAGGAGGACGGTGAGGAGGGTGGCGTAGACGAGGACGAGGGAGAGTTTGAGGTATGAGCGTGGATTGTTGGTGGTCATGGTGAGATCCGTGGCCTTTGATTGGTACACGAGAGGTTTATGCAGTATATATCATATCCAATATGATTGAAGTTGAAGAGAAGAGCACCGAAGGTGACCTAAATGGTTGGGAGGTTTCAATGCCCCGTGCAATCCTGGTTTTATTATAAAAAATAAAATTAAATTAAAAAAATAAAAAATAGTAAAAGAAAAGAAGTTGAAGAGTAGAGTTTGCCAGGGGAAGAGTAAATTTCACAAAATCGGAGAGAAGTTTGTTTCATTATGAGATAACCCCTGACATTTTTTGAGACAACCCGTAAAAAGGTTCGGTGATTATCTGAAAAATAGATTCAGAAAAATACGAAAGGTTTAGTGACGAAGTGATGTGTTCCCAGACTTTTTTGAGGATTTTCTCCGAATAGGCCAAAATTCTTTTGGGCCTTTGTGATAAAAAGGGTGCTTTTATGGAGCGGCAAAGTACGGGGAAGAAAACAGAGGATGATAATTATCAGGACAGAATAGGATCACAACTATCATACATGAAATCTTGATGCTTATGATACTAGTGTTTATTAATACAACTACTAGCATTTTATTGATATAATTGTTATTATACCGGTAGCCAATGCTTTGATAGCCATCATCATCTTCTTCCTCCCTGTATCGCATTATATTCTTTGAAGGATCTTTCATAGTGTTTTCCCCCCTCACTTTGACTTGGGCATGAGAGAAGGAAGAGAATTATGGAGGTATCTTTCTTATAGGGTTAGTCAACGGTGTGCCGAATTTGGAGGTGAAGCTTTTGATCCTTCCACATGATATTTTGTATTTAAAAAGCAGATACTGCTTTGCTTAATCTTTTTTTTCCTCCCCTTTTTCAATGTTTGAGAGTTTTCTACTTGAGTTGAGTAAGAGCAACTCTTTTAAAAAGTAGAAACTTTTCGTCTTTTCCCTACTTGACAGTTGAATTTGGGCAGGCAATATTTTTTTTCCCCCAAGTTTCTTCAATATTCAAAGGCACCTTTTATATATATTACATTCTCTATGTGGGTAGTGGCTCATAGTTTCCGACTAATTTCAATTCCTAGGTACGTTCTATTTTCTTCTGTCCTCTATTAGATATTTGAGTAAGACTTTGTAAGAGTATCAATCAACTAGTATTATTCATGATTGGAGCCTAAATTAGGTGAATGATGTCAAATCACGCCCATTTACAAGCATTTCGATGAAGACTCGCGCAAAGCCCATAAAACCTTTTTTTATTGACCCTCTTAGCCTAAATTAGGTCGCGATGCACCTATCGCACGAGTGTTTGCTATCTGCAATTCTGGCACCCAAAAAATAAAATAAAATCTGGGTTTTCTTTGAAAATTTAGGAGGATAAATTTTCAAAACCGACCTATTTGTGAACTTAATCCCAAAAAACGATATCATTCAAACAAAATTGCAAAAACCGACCTGGTTTCAGTCTCAACGCTGAAACCAGGTCGGTTTTTCCGTGAAGTTTCGAAAAAAAATTCAAAAAAAAAACCGACCTGGTTTCAGCGTTGAGGCTGAAACCAGGTCAGTTTTTGCAATTTTGTTTGAATGAGGTCGGTTTTTGGGAATAAAAATCTAAATGGGTCGGTTTTGAAAATTTGTCCAAATTTAGGACTGTAAAAGTATGTTCCTTTTAGCAGTGACGACAAACTACGTGTTGATCATAGATTTTGAAAGCTACTCATTTCTTGTATGAGTGCTGCTACGGGGACCCAAAATATGGGACCAATGGAGGGGACACATCACCTGTCCCCTCCCTTGGTCCCATATTTTGGATCCTTAAATCATTTTCCTTCTTGTATATACCCCTCAATTTCATAGAATACTTAATGCTTACCGTACAAACAACAATAAAATTGTTTATGCCACCAAAATTTTGAAGCTGGGCGCATGACTCCAGTCAATTCCGTTGGGAGTTCTCTCTCCAGACGAAGAAGATATTTGGAAACAATAACTCCTATTTCAATAACTTCTGAAAGTGTTTTCAACTCAGTAAATTCTTTTTCCGAATCTTACTTTCGCGGTCCAATCTCGAGGACCAATAAAATTAGTTACTAAAGTTCGGAAATTGAGTTTTTCTCACGACAACCCACATTATTGTAATAAATGCAAGAGGCGTCCAGTGGACCAAAGTTCATGACATCAAATATTTGTCAAAAAAAATTTATCATTTATTAGATCCACGCGCAAATCTCAAAGTTAACATCACTTTCGTGCAAAGTTAACATCACTTTGGCGCACATTTTAATGTCCTGGGCCTAGACCCCTTCGACACTTTGGCAAGAAAACACATGGCTCTGTTTCCAGCTTGCCAAGCAGAGTATATTGCCAAATCTTTCCGCTTAAGCAGCGTCCAAAGTGAACCTAAGAACTATGCGCCTAAATTCACCAGGTAAACAGGGCACACCATCAATCTAGACACCGGAATATTTCTACAAAACTGAGTTCCAGCAACGAAGCAAGCATGGGGAACCTTGGTGTCATTAGTCTTCGAAGCAGATCTTGCTATGTACAAAAATTTACAAACAGGAAAGGTGACTAAGTTATGTTATTACTTATAACACAGCATACCAATGCACTAATCAGCCCCCCTTGGGCGCAACAAGAATTATTAACCACCATCTGCAGCGCTTGTTACTGGAGATGTCAATGGACTCGTCTGAAATACTTGCTTTACACCAGGTCAGATTTTGAGTCAAAAAGCTGTACAGAGGTTGGCCTTCATGTTAGATGAGCACTCCTGCTGTATCGGGTTAGCTGGAAGACAAAGCCGACTCCTCTTTGGTTCGGATATTTGTACACGTGATATTGCTGCTGCAAGCGCATCGACGAATCCATACTCATCCTGCTCCTCGGACTTATCACCCGAACTTCCAAATGAAGAAGATGATGATGACGAAGATAAGCTCTTGGTTATTGAGAGTGCTGCAAAGTTTAGCCTCTGCACTATTGCACTGCTTCTCGTCTTGGATTTGCTAGGAAGTGCCTTAGATTTGCTCTCTGTGTAGAGAAGAATCCATGGATGTCCTAAAATTTAACGTACGTAGATAAGAAATGTCAGTTAAAAAAAAAGAAATGGTAAATTTAAAAATAAAAATGAAAAAGCAAAAATTTTGAGGTGTTTCCCACAAAACCTGCCCTGACCTTTATTTTCCCCACTAATACTCAAAAACTTTTCCCACAGAACCCTCATAACATTGAAGTCTCTAAAATAACCCACAATTTTTTTTTATCTTCTGCCGCAAAAACCCCCCAAAAACTGTTTCTTGCAATTGAAGGACCTTATTATCTACCCAATTTTCTTTTTTCCTTGTTTTCTGTGGGATTTCATCTTCTCCTCTTTCTCCCTTGGTTTTTAGGGGGTTTGGTTGAGGGTTTTTTTTCCCCGGGGGCCGGGGCCTGAAGCCCTCTGCTTTTTTATTCGCCGAGGTTTGAGGTTTTGTAAAATTTACCCAAAGAAAAAATATATGACATGATGAAATCCATGATGAAATGTGTGATTTACATACTTAGGATTTCATCAGGAGTTATTCTTTTGGAGACATCGCGAGTAAGCATCCGACCAATGAGATCTCGTGCGAGGTCAGATATAGGCTCCCACAAGCCACTATGAAAGTCGAGTTCAACTGTTTTAATTGCTTCAAAGACGGCTTCCAATGAGTCACCTTGAAATGGAAGAACACCGACTAATAGAGCATGGAGAAGGACACCAGCACCCCAGATATCAACTTTCTCTGAGTAATGGCCTGTTAAGACTTCCGGAGCAACATAGGCTGGGCTCCCAGCAATGCCAGAAAGTTTCTGACCTGCATGTCAAAGCGATAAAAAAAATGAACAAAGGCCAAAGATGGAACAGGCAAAACTTCAGTTGAGAGATAATGGATAATTGAAAATAGAATATACAAGAACCCAAACAGAGGCTTCATTCCAAATGAAGAATCATTTCTGAGTTAACTACAACTATCAAATCCAAAATGCACCTAATATCTAAAATTATGAGGTCATTGTCACTCAAATATACATTAAGACAAATCTACAGACATAGATTATTATGTGGTGCAAGGGAAAGAAGGTTAAGCCCCAATGTTAACCATATGTGAAGACCACTAGATCATATACAGTGCCTAATTTTAAATTGGACTATGAATATCTTGCACACAAGAAGTTCTCAAATGTATATATTTGACCTTCAATGCTCACAATAAGGTCTCTCTTGGTCCAAAAAGACAGACTAAAGTAAGATACAATAGAGCCAATTAACCTGGAGTATAAGCAAGCATAATATACATCATATGGCTAACATACTTGGGATAGACCATTAGATAATTTTGAATTTGCACATAACATATGGTGTTGAAGTAATTTACCATGTACCGTGTCACAGTTGGCCCTTGACAACTGAGACTAAACCAAAATGACAAGTTAATCAGAAGAGAAGACAACTCCACTGAAAAAAGAGCCTAATAAGTCGACCATTTTATACTTTAATCGGTGCAGGACAGCTCTAGACCAGGTCCTACTCCTAGAAATCAGACTCCACAAGAGACAAACTACTTAAGAAGTGATCCCACTCTAACCAGCATACCCAGTGAGTTTGCTTTTGGATCTTATATCATCCTCCAGGCTCATCTGCGTGCTAAGCAATGTGTATGCACTCCATCTTCAGGAAAAGAATATATGAAGCACCAAGATCCTCAGTATATTGTGCTTGATTCTAAATCGCCTTTCACCGCTGATAAACACGCGTAAGCATCTGGATATTTTATTCGGATCATGCAGTTGCATACTCATTAACTAGCGGTTAACAAAATGAATGGCTATTTCCAATGCATAAAAATAATGCCTACGCCTAGAAGGTTTCCAGAGCTTCCAAAGCAGTCAGATAAACAAGGAACTGTATTGTACAAAAATCTGGCATATGGAGTGAGATTTAAGTGTCATGGATTCCACCTACTTCCGGAGTGGCTATATGAATACTTTCAAGAAAGCCTATCAAGTATAAGGTGTGCTACGTTAGGAGTTGCAGTGATAACTCATGCATTTACAACATCAATTCCAGCAAATCAAGCACAAACGCAACTCCTAATTTTTAGTCATTTTGTTTTTATTTTGAAGTCCGAATAGCAATCAAGCAAACATGTATCTAGAAATTTGGAAATAGTTGCAAGTACATGAGACTCCAACACTACTATCCAAATTCCGAACACACCCAATTTCAAACCATAAGGGACTATGATTTCCTTTGGGGGAAAATAGGTCACTCGGCAATTAGGCATTTTAATTGAAGGAAGATTTAAAACTCGGCATGAAAGCAAGCATAGAACTGATGATATTTTCTGGACTAGTCACAAAAATTCTGGAAGATACATGCAAAAATCACTTATAAAGCAAAACTCAGAACAGATGATTTGTCACTAGCATAGATCCCTCTGAAGTAAGAACCTCCAAACAAGTAAAATAAACTGACAGTCCAATAAACTTTAAAAGAAGAAAAGAAAACTAACTGACACAACTAAAATGATATATCAAATTAGTGGACATAACATTCTTTATCCACATTCAAAGCCAAATAGTAATCTAATAAAAGGGGGCAAAAATAGAAAATAATCTATTTGCCACGACAACTTGAACTATTGTGCTATTTTGCATAGCTACAAATAGGTTGTTCTGTTCGTTGTTTTAAATTTTTAATATACATATGCCACCTATTAAAGCAACTAACACTAATAAATTAACTGTTAAATTTGATAAATTAAGGACAAGAATAATGATGTGGAGACATCATACTAATTCAGTATTACATTTACATATTGTCAGCACGTGACAGTTTCATCTGCTAAGGCAATGAAGACAATAAGATTGGTCACAATCTAGACAAGTATTCGAGCATAGGAGAGAGGAGTAAAGATAAGTCACCAAACCAACGCCAGGGTTATTAAAACTTAAAAATCTATATAGCATGTTAACTTTACGTGAAAACTCTACGCAGAGACAGTGATGACTAACTGAAGCCCCATAAGAGAACCCAGCAGTCTGACTGTGCTGTCCTCTTAGGCTGAAACCCAAAATAAATTAATTAGTTAATTAAAATTAAAATTAAAAAAATCCTGCACAGCTTAAGCCTTGGTATCTACCAGGTCAAATAAAATCTTGCCATTGTAGAGCTTCCATGGAACATGAAACCATCATGTTCCACAATCCAAGCCACATGCATGCAACACTCCCTCTATGGCAAGTCTTTGGATCATAAGATTCCTCCAGCATGGAAATAGAGGCAAATATATTGAAGTAATTTATTTTATTCCATCAAGAACTATATTTCCTCCCCACCTTTACAACCTTTCTTTGTAATAAATTTCATTGTCCTTCATATCTTGTTCATCTCATGTCCTAAATTATGTGACTATTGCATCTTATTCTCGGTAAAAGTGAACATGTTAGAACTTATCTTATACAGGATATAAATGATTGCAAGAACTTCTCAACAAAAATTTGGTCCAACAGCTTCAATTATGTCCTTAACAATATATAATGTGAGACATGCAGAGGAGTCTCATATTTTGGCATGGACACGGGGTACCGGATGCTATGATTCTCAATCAACATGGAGAAGTTACATGTTTGTTTTTCTTCCATAACTGTATACTTAAAATACAGAACTATAAGCATCAGGTTGTAATTCATGTTCGAAAGATCCTTCAAGAAGAACCTAGCTACAAAACAATTGTACAGACATAAGGCATGAATATAGAATAGAGGTTTTACATATTTTAAGAGTCGGTCACAGACACCATTTATTTATTTCTTTTTTTTATGTTTTTTATTTGGTAGGGAGAAGTTTTCCCATGACACCAACATAGCAACTCTTTCCATGAATCTACAATTTCATATGATCTGTGACTATCAATTAAAGTACAGCAGTGATACTATACTTGGAGTGCAGCTGCAGCTTTAAACAATGTAAGCAAAGTCTGACAAAACTAACAATCCTGCTAGATGTTCCATAGACACTTCGTGTCAGCTATAATCTTTAGATTCACGATTAATATTACAGTTATAAGCATTTTGTATCCAAGCCTAGAAAATGTCTTCAATATGAACCTACATTACAAAACAATGATACGAATGTAGGACATAGCATATTGAATAACATATATCTCTGATATTAATAAAGCTTTTACATGTTTTTAAGTGCTGGACACGGATGGCACCATTTTTTGATAGGGAGAAGTGTCCTATGAATCACCAATATAAATACTTAATGAGTCTACTATATCTAAGAATTTGGATGCTCTCCACTGTCAAAAAATAGTTGAGAGAACACTACTTTTCATTACAAAGTTCGCAGCTGTTGATTTCTTAATGGCTGATTGTGAATCTATTCTAAATCTAGCACTCACCACCCCCATGAATTGCACTAGTTCCTAATTTAACTCAGAGACAAATCATAACCATACAATAGACAATCAACTATTATGGGAAAGTTATCTCTCCACTACCTTTTGAATCCTTCATATAATTGGTAACTGTTAACTATACTATAGCAAGTGATACAATACTTGAAGTCCACCTGTAAATTGCTAATCCTGTAGACCAAAAGTCAGGGAAAAACCTACAAGCTTTCTAGATACTCAATATGACCTGCACGTCAGATATCATCTCGATTAGTTGCAATTTCTAGGCTTTTCACCTCCAAGCATGTGTTACCAAATAATGTTGCCAAACAACCACACCAACTTAAAGGTAGATGCATTTCAGAAGAACAGTTTAAGTATGCTGCCATTTATTGCTTTATACTGCCAACAGTCAGATAAATAAATTCAATTAGGTAACAACTAGTATCATTCTATGAATGCAAAATCCGCACTGTGAGAAGTAGTTAAATAATTCAATAGATTTAATAAGATAGCAGTACCACACAAGGAGCTTTTCAGATACTCAATAGATACTTTGTAGCAGCCTAAGTTGCATGGAAACGGGCATGGGTACTGGTACGGGTGCGGGTACGGGTACGGGACACGGCAAAACTGTAAAATGTAGGATACGGGGACACGATTACGTATATATATTGAATTAATACTGTACATAAGATAATTTTTTCCTCTTCATGTGTCATTAGAATTAAAATTCCGATCACATTTTTGAGTTTCTTTTATCATATTGATTATCGTGAATTGTAAACTACTCATTTTTTTACTAGACATCTAAACTGCCCATTAACTATATAGTTTTAAACTTGGGTATGGACTGAAACGAATCCGACCCGTATCTCATTAGTTTCAAAAGATGGATGTGAAGTGTAAGCTCTACGTTCAGGAAGTCTTTGACAAGTGTTTTAAATTAACACTTATATATTATAATTGAGTACATGTTTAATAAATGCATGCATATATTCAAGAGGTGTCCATGAAGTTTGGGTACGGGAAAGTGTCGGGTACGTGTCCGGTACGGGTACGGCTTCATTATAGAAGTACCCGGGTAACATAGGTAGCAGCTATCATCTCGATTACTTTCAGTTGCTAGGCTTTTCACATCCTAGCCTGTATCGCCAACTAATATTGCCAAACAATCACACCAACTTAAAAGTAGATATATTTCAGAAGAAGAGTTATGAAGTGAGTTGCGATCTTGCTTCATATAGCTAACAATCACATAAAATAGATTCCATTAAATAACGACTGCTATCATTGTATGAGATCCAAAATCCACATTGTGAGAAGTAGCTAAATCATTTAAATAATTCAACAGAATTAATTAGAAAGCAGCACTGCTAAGGAACTTTAAAAACCCACCAAGTTTAAGACTAACAATACCAAGTATGAACTGTGAATTATGAATAGAACACTAAACATAATGATAGACCAAAACATGCATAAGTTCAAAAACTAACACATTGCGCTTATCAAGCAATTCAAAGCTCACAACATCAAAATTATACCAAATTTGCACTTATCAAGTGATTAGAATGAGTTAATATTATCGCAACTAATAGGTATCACCGCGGGGTCTAAAGCATCAACTGAATATGTAAGACGGCAAAATGCAACATATGGAGAAAATCTACCATCTGACCTAACAACCAACATGTTACCGCAAATACTACATACTTTGTGCGGTTATCAGTCAAAATCAAAGAGTTTCAGCATTGTTACCACTGGCAAGCCTCACAGCCAATCCAAAATCGGCAAGCTTAATCGCCCCATCTGCCATCATCAAGATATTCTCAGGCTTTATATCCCTATGCACCACACCCATCTCATGGCAGTACTTTATAACCCCCACCAAATCCTTCACCAAACACGCAGCTCTCTGCTCTGAGAACCTCCCTTCTTTCATTTTATCCAACAACCGACCCTCTTTACACAGCTCCATCACCAGATGAAAATTCTCCGAATCCTCAAACACCGATCTCAGCATAACTACATTCGGGTGCCCCGAAAGATGCTGCATTATCTCAACTTCTCTATGTGCAGACTCCTCCCCGTTCTTCTTCAAACTCTTCACCGCAAACTCTTTACCAGTCACTTTACTTCTACACAATCTAACCGACCCAAACTTCCCCTGCCCGATCGAAGCCCCAAGAACATACTCATTCTCAATTTTCTTCTTCCGCCTGATCTGCGTCGACGAATCAATGCACCCAAGCTTTCTCTTGTGGCCGCGGTTCGGCGACAGCGGCGACGACGACGTCGACGGCGGCGCCGTCATCAAGATCCCGCGTTTATCTTCGCAAGACTCCAACTTGCACTTCTTCTTGCTCTTTCTCCCATGATCGCCGTTATCCGACAAGTGCGATCCGATCGCAGCCGAAGCCTTTACCCCCTTTCGCTTTCGCCTCAGAGATTCCATCGCCGGCGATCTAAGCTAATCCTACCTAAAATTAGGAAACTCAGAAATCTAGAGATTAGTTAGGGATTAGAATTGGGGAAACCGTGGCATCTTCTTCTAGGGCTTCTAGGGTTTCGGTGATCGAGAGAGGAAATCAACGGCGAAACCCTCGAAACCATGGAAATTTTTACGAGATCGACGGCGGCCAGAAGGCGGTGAGGTCACCGGAGAGGAGCGCGACTCGAGAACGATGTAGATCGAAGAGGGAGCAAAGACTCGACAGCGATCGCGGTGGCTTTGAAGGCTTGGTGTCCTCCTTTCGCGTGGGGCCCACGCTACTTGTGGTGGGCCACGGATTGAGCCTAACTAACCTGGTCCACCGCCCATTTGTGGATTCTAATTGGCTCGTCAATCGGACGTGACGTGTCACGTGCATGGGGTTGCCTGGCCTTACGTTGTGATGGAGGTACAGCGGAACGTCTCCGGGAAAAGAGAAGGGTCTCGGATATTTTCACCGGGGTGTGGTGACCGGGAGTGAGTGTGAGAAGTTACCACTTTCGTGGCCAGATTATTAGGAAAAGGAGTCAGATTTGACGCCGTGAGATATGGTCCCCGGCAACTCGAGTCAATTTCGCCGACACGTGTAGTAGCATATACGTACGGAGTTTTGGGTCACGTGAGGAGCGCGAGATGGGACCTGCTGTAAAGAGATTTAAAGATTATTTGCCAACTGGAGGTTGGCCAGTGGCCACCAAAAATGGAGTTCGAACGAGAATTAAACACCTAATGACAGTCATTAGTCGTCTAAGATGTACTTTTGTACGTGGAAGCTTACCAAAAGCCTAGGGTCTTAGGGCCCGACGTTTTCTTTAAAAAATGTCATTTTTAGGACGTTTTTACAAGAAAACCTATCAAAACTGATAGGTTTTCTGTCTATTTCAACTCTTTTTTTCAGCAACCAAACGGGTCTTAACATTGCAATTGCTTGGGATGGCCACGGTTGGTTTTTTTTATTTATTTTGTTATTAAAGCATGTATATATTAGAAATCTAACCTTTATTAATTTTTCGTAATAAGTGTAAAATTAGTGAAGAATAAAGGAAAGGGAGAATATCCTGATAGTGAGATTACAATCCCCTAATTTTATGCTTGGATTTTTCCCTCATTGATTGACAAGCACAAAGTATCATTAGAATTTGGATCTTGAAATTTTAGTCATGTTCTCAATCTTAGACAACTATTAACACGCTAAATTTGAATTAGATTCCTAATACTAGTAATAACACTTTAAATTAAAATATAAATCCTTGTACTAAATTAATAACATGTTAAATCTATTTCACAATCTAGTCTTGTACTAATAATATCTTTAAATTAAATATAAAGCATAATCCCAAATGTGCAAGAAGTCAAGAACATGCATTATCAAAACAATTGCTGAGCCCTAAAGCATATTTGTCGTATGCTATTGTCGGTTCTCCCTCAAAACTCTTTTCATGGAAACTTATGATTTAGGTAAAGCATATCCCAACTTCGATCAAGGACACATCCACCAAAAGTTATCATCCTTCACCGGTCTTCAAGGAAGGTAATGATATATATTGCTTTGTGTTTGGATGGAAGGGGAAGAGAAGAGAATTTTAAGTTTTAAGTTCATTTCGGAGTGTTGTTGGAAGGGTAAAGAAGGGAAAGGAAGAAGATGTCTTTATAAAACTTCCAAAACTTTTTTCACCCACGAGTTAGGAGGAAAAAGAAACTAAAATAAAAGTTAATAATACAAGACTTTTTTCGCCCTAAAGGAGGAAACCCTCGAGTTAGGAGGTAAAAGAGGAAAAAGAAACTAAAGTAAAAAAGTTATTAGTACAAGACTTTTTCACCCCAAAGATCCAAAATATAGGACCAACAGAAGGGACAAATGAGGTGTCCCCCTCTGTTGGTCCCATATTTTTGGGTCACTGTAGTAAAGCTCTTTTTTCACTATCGGGATAGGAGATAAATGAGGAAAAAAAAAGTAAAGTAAAAGTTATTAATACAATACTTTTGGAAAAATTGCTTCTAGGTCCCAAATTTATATTTTCAATGTACCACAGCCCCTCCTATTTTTTTTAATGTTCTTTAGCCCATCCTTTTTGAAAAAAATATGTCCAAGCCCCTCCATCACTCCTCCATCATGATTCTAGCTCATTCCAGCAGTTGATTAGACATGCCAGCTCATGATTAGACATATCAGCTGACTTAAATCCCGAATTTACCCTCCACTTTCTCATGTCAGTGGATGTTAACTCTTTTCTGTAACATTTAACTCTTTTCTGTAACATGTTAACTCTTTTTCTGTAACATGTTAACTCTTTTTCTGTAAAATGTTAACTCTTTTTCGTAACATGTTAACTCTTACAAATAACATGTTAATTCTTACAGGTAACATGTTAACTCTTACAGCTAACATGTTAACACTAACAGCTAACATGTTAACTCTTATAGCTAACATGTTAACAGTAAGAGTTAACATGTTACGAAAAAGAGTTAACATGTTACAGAAAAGAGTTAACATGTTACAGGAAAAAAGTTAACATGTTATAGAAAAGAAATAACATTAATGTGCCCATGCAAAGTTCCTCGGAACGGCGCCGGCGGCGGAGCGGGGAAGGGGGCAGAGGGGGATCAGAGGAGGAGGAGGGAGGTGCAGCGGGGGAGGTGCAGTGGGAGAGGGAGGCGGTGAGGAGGAGGAGGGAGCTGTAGAGGAGGGAGGAGGGGGGAGGAGGGAGGTGTAGGGGGAGGGGAGGGAGGCGGGGCTGGGGCAGAGGGGGAACGGAGGAGGAGGAGGGGGTGTAGGGGAGGGTAAAATGGAGATTGTGTATGGAGTTTGCATGGGAACTTGGGGAGAGTGGCTTTTAATAATTTTTTCAAAAAGGGGGGGGCTGCAGCACATGTTTGAAAGTTGGGGGGGCTGGGGCACATTGAAAATATAAATTTGGGGCCTTGAAGCAATTTTTCCTACTTTTTTCACCTCAAGAGTAGGGAGGTAAAGGAGGAAAAAGAAAGTAAAGTAAATGAATTGATGACTATGATTCATTTACTTCCTTTCTTTTCTCTTAGTTAGAACCCTCAAACAACATAATTTAAATTCACCCCCACTCCCCTTATAAAACTCCCAAATAAGATATTATATTTTCCCTCCTCTTCTCTACTTTTCCTTTCCCTATCTTACATTTCATTTCCTTTCCTTTCCTTAGTAAACTCACACACATAGCAATAAGGAAAAAGATCCTAACTTGCAACTTGATTCAAGACCCGTCCGAAAAAGAACTTTAAATACACAAAAAAAAATTGCCTTTCATAACTAAATAGAAATAGAAAAACTTCAAACAAAATCAAAATTCAATGCATAATCAAAAAAATAAAACATAAATTTTTTAATACTAGTCTCTCAAGTACTCTCTATGTGTTGATATTTGTCCCCCTTATTAGACATAGTTGAAATGAGTATGAAATATTCCATTAAGTTTAAGATAAATTCCTCAATGACCCAAAATATGGGACCAATAGGGGGAACAAGTGAGGTGTCCCCCTCCTATTGGATAATGAGTTGGCCATCATTAATGATGGCCAACTCATTATCCAATAGGAGGGGACACCTCACTTGTCCCCCCTATTGGTCTCATATTTTAGGTCCATGTAACAAAACTCTAAGTTTAATGTATGGGGGCTTGTAGTTATACCCTCATCTTCTCTATTGAGTTGGTACAAGTACCGAGAGATTTTAGGGGCAATTTGATTCAAAACTTGTGATTACGCATTCATGATTAATCCAAACTCAAACTGCTGGAATAGTAATAATAATTTGCCCTTGAACATCCAATACAAAT
>BQKN01059928.1:23929-44593 GCA_022839385.1 Asparagus kiusianus
AGAACCTATCTCTCAGTATTGCTCCTCTACGGTGACGGGTGAATTTCAATTGGAGACTTTTTCTCTTGAGGAAGCTATTTTGGATTGATCTCGGGACATGTTATTGTAGAAATTCGGAAAGCGTTTCAGGTATTCTTCTAATATTTAATTAATTTTGATTAATAGTCATGATATGCTTTTTCCGCTGCGTTGTATGTCATGATTCCAACACAAACATGGTTAGAGATTTTAACATATTATCTACAGGAGGGAATACTACCAAGTGTCAACACATATAGAAGATTTGGGGGATTAATATCGAAATACAAATGACATGGGGGGACTAATACAAAATTCTAAATATGTAAGGGACTAATACATAAAAACCCAAGAAAATAACGATAAAAAACTAGTTCTTTCCTGTTAGAGAGTTTAGCTTTCCCCTTACGGCTTAGCCTTCTACTTGAGTCCATCGACCATGACAAAAAAAAATCGATAATATATATCAGCATTGGCATTTTTAATATAATAACTAAAAGTGGGGATGATTAAAGGAGGATGACCAAACAATTTGGAAAACATATGAATGTTTCAAATTTTACCAGTCTATTTGGCAGGAAGAACCACGTGTCTAGATATTTAGAAACATTTTTTGCAAGTTTTCCCCTGTCTATATTGGTCCTCTAAACGATCACTATTTTGATATTAATCCCCCAAATCTTCATATTTTAATATTAGTCTTTTAAATTGCATTAATATATTGATATTCGTCATTGTAATTGGTTGGAGTTATAAAAGTTGAGGAATATTGTGTTAACCTTTTGTATGAAATGGACATTCATACTCCCTTTCTCTTAATACCCAAAACCCATATATTTGTTAAACTTTAGAAACCTGTTAAGAGCACCAAAACGAACCCGTTTCACCTATCATCTTCTCCAACCGTCCATTAATCGCGAATCCATTTTCATGAACTACAATTTCTTAGATGCTATTCTTCACCCAAATCTCTTGGGGATTCTTCATCATCAGTCTTCAGTGAGAGATTGCAATAGGTTTTGAGTTGATTTAAGGGGATTATGGGGAGACCAAGTCTATTGAGCTCCTAACTTTTCCACCTCTATTCTAGTAAGCCCCTACCTTTTTATTTTTGACAAAGAAGCCCCTAATTTTAAATTTTGTTCTCTCATTAACCGCTAGACATATTTATACATTTAAAAAATGGGTAATTTGGTCCTTATTATAATTTTTTTTGAGGGAGCTCTATCCTTTTGCCTCCAGGATGTTAACCCTTTCTCTCTCTCATTTATAACTATCATTCTTTTTTGGTTCACGTATATATCAGCGAATATTCTTTTTTATAGGGGTTTTTGTTTTTATGCTCATTTGTTTACTCTCATTTATCTTTAAACCCAAGTACTATTACTTGTATCTTTAAGCCAAACTCTCTTTTTGTATTTATCTTTAAACCCAATCTGCTAGAGTCGGATATGGTTACAGATGTACATGCGGATATATGAGTGTATATGCATGCAGATACAAAACGGATATGAGAAAACTAGATAATATGGAGAAAAACACAGTTCATGTGATATAAAAGAGTTCATTAATATGTTCATTATAATTGAAACGTTAAGATTAGACATCTTGATCATCAAAATTAATCACAAATCCAATAATCTAAGAATCGAAACTATCGCAAGAGTATGACTAATATGTATTCCGATATTTCGGATACGTATACAGATATTTCACTACAAAGCCATATTCGTAACCATATCCTGTCGGTTATAGATTTGAGTAACCATATCCGTATCCTAACGAATACAGTTATGGATATTTTCTCGGATACGGATACGGTTTATCACCCCTAATGAGAACACAAAACCATAACAAAATTCAAGGTCAAATTTTGGCCAAGAAGCATGAGAACTCAATTAACCAAGAAGCGAGAACCCTAATTTGGAGGGGAAAAAGTCTCAAATGTTGATTTAAGCTTGTTTGACACATTAACCCTCGATTGCGTTAACAAAAATGAATTACTTTTGACTCAGGGGCTATCGAGACAACAAAATTGAATGTTGAGGGTTGCTTTGGCAAAATAAAAAACGTAGGGACTTATTAGAATATATGGTGAAATGTTAAGGTCTTCTTTGATTATAGGGATGACATCACAATTAGGGGGCAAAAAACAAAACATTTGCTGGAGAGAGAAAGAGAGAGAGAGGGATCATCGTTTAATTGGGGAATTTAGTGGAGCGTGGGTATTTCGGTATTTACTCTGCTACGAATAATAGATGGACTAATACCAACATATTGATGTAATTTTGAGGACTAATATCAAAATATAAAAACGTGAAGACTAATATCAAAAAAGGGATGATGTAAGTAAGGGACTAAGACCGAGAAAACTCTTTTTGCCAAAAATAAACTTCCGCTACGAATACGATGGCAAGACCCAAGCTATTATCGATCACTTCCCCCTTGTTTTCTTAACGGATCCATTTTCCAATACTTAACCCGATCCGGACCCGAAACCCTGCACTCTAGTTACCAAAAAGCACCGCTCACGAATCATCGCCGTCAAACTCTTCGATATTTCGCTACGATGACGTCTCTCTCTCTTCGTCCGAGCCCCCAAAACCCCATTAAAACCCTTCGCAAAACCTCACTCCTCTCTCCATTCTCTCATCCCTCGAATCTTCTCATGCCCAAAAACCGCAGCTCCTCTTCAATCTCGCCGATTTCAGCGCGAATTCAATCACGAACGCTCGATCTCAGCGGCCGCCATCGCGATGAGATTGTTCAGCTTGCAAAGGAGTCGAGATTCAATTGCCTTTCAGAGACTCACCTTGATCTCACGGTTGATGGGCTCAAGTTGAAGGCTAAGGGGAAGGTAAATTCTCTTAACGGGAATGAGCTAGCTTTTTTTAATCGTTTTTTTCTTTCTTGAATTTTTTCCCCCGTACTTTTAGGTTAGGGATGTTTATGAAGGGGGAGATCACTTGGTGCTGGTGACAACGGATAGGCAGAGCGCTTTCGATCGGATTCTTGCTTCGATTCCTTTCAAAGGGCAGGTATTTATGTGTTTTTTTCCTTCTTTCGTTATGGATTGAATTTTGGTTTTTTGGAATTCCTTTGCTGTTTTCTTGCCAAAGATGATGGCTTTTGGTGGAGTTAGTTCTTTCTATACGGGTGCTTGATCAAAGTTGTGATCTTTTCCTTTGAACAATAAGTTTCCTTGAAAGCTGATAGCTTGTTTCTTAGACTTTTGGGAATTCATTAACTGATAACAGGTTGTGCTGGATTTGCTAGGTTTAGTAATTTTTTGATAATTCACGATACTCCGTATTCTTCTCTTTTCACAATATTTAATTTTAACTTAATGCACCATGTCCTCTCTCAGATATTATTTTGGTCAATAATACCAATTTTTTTTTGCTGTTATTGAGCAAGATGTATCGTGGTATTTATAAATGCTGTACTTCTTTTCAGGTTCTTAATGAGACAAGTCTGTGGTGGTTTAATAAGACCGAACATATTACTCCAAATGCAGTGGTTTGTGCACCCGATAAAAATGTTACAATTGCGAGGAAATGTTCAGTTTTCCCAGTTGAATTTGTCGGTGAGTTATTACCCGATTGCCATCCTGTAGTTCATATCTTCTTCTCTTTTTTTTTCTTTTCTTGAACTGTAGAAGTTGCAGATGCAAGCCATATATGATGATCGAACTATGAAAGAAATACCTAATGTTGCCTCATAAAAGGATTGTTGATTTCTTGCATGCATTGCCTCGAGGATTAGAGTGCAAAAGAATTGTATCAGTGTATTCTTTATTGATGACATAAATTAAGACATTTAATCTTTACTTGCGGTCGAACCAGTGTTCATGAATTTTATCAGAGCTTTCAACAAAGTATGCTGCATGTAGATGGACATTAGGAATGTGATCTCATCAGAAAAGCATATTGATCAGTTAATCATTGGATGAAGTTATCAACCATTCAGATTTAAACTAATTCATCAGATTTCAACTGAACGACAAGCATACTGTTGCGACCTGTGATTTATGGTTAGAAAGTCTATTTTGGGCCTATAGCATCCCCTGATGAGCTGCTTCCTGGTTTATTAGATGAGGCACCAACGGAATTATTTTAAATAATGCTAATCTTTCAGATTTCTCGAATAGATAGCAGTTTGGGTTTGGTACCTTCATCTGCTCAAAGGAGGTGTTTGTGCCTAATAGCACAAAATAGAACCAGAATAATAAGAGGGTTGGATAACAAAAAGAATTACTTGAAGAGCGTTAGGCTATGTAAGACTTATTGATGTATATAAGAAATAAGTTACGGCAGTGATCTGGATAAACTCTAGACTATCTTTGAGCGTTAAATGACTTAGGGCGTGCACAAAAGATGCAGTATAGATGGATATGCATTATGCATGTTTTTCAATTGGACATCACGTCCTGTTTCTGCAATATGTTAGTGGTCTGGAATTTGTTTTTTTGTCGGTACATTATTTTTTCTTCCTTTGTTTGTTCCACTCTACCTTCAATACTTATGTATGATCCCTCTCTTTATTCTACTTCCTTGATAACTGATATTATGCTTGGATGCACATTGCAGTTAGAGGCTTTGTGACCGGCAGCACTGATACATCATTGTGGACAGTTTACAACAAGGGTGCAAGACGTTATTGTGGCAATGAGCTTCCTGAGGGTAACCACTTCAAATGCTAATTCACAGTTCTTAATAACAGTTGCACAATGCTAAAGTGTTCCGTATAAAAACTTTAGGTATGGTAAAAAATCAAAAGCTACCTACAAATATACTCACACCCACAACGAAATCTGAAGATCATGATGTTCCAGTGTCTCCTGACGATGTAAGTTTTCAGTGCATCCTCCTCTATTAAATAAAAGGGAAAATTGCTTCCAACCCCCAAAACAACCCAAAACGTGCTCTGCCCCCCAAGACTTTTTCAACGGGCCCTTTACCCCCAAAACCGCTCCCGAATTTCTTCCAGCCCCCAAAACGAATCCCCAGGCCTCACTCCGTTTAAACCCCTCTCGAAATGCCCAAAATACCCTTCCCAGCCTGTGTTCGTCGCCCTCTCACGACGGAAACCTATCGTTTCGACTGTAGGCATTAAATGGTGATTAGAATGACTTTTTTTGGGGGAAATTCCCATTTCCTTCCAAAATTATCACCAGCTATATTCCCCTTCAAGCTAAAATCGCTGATTTGTTTTTATTCCCCAACTAATTTGTTCCTTCCACTTAATTCTCCTCAATAAAAGCCTCTTCGATTCTTCAACTAATCCCTGTAATAAAATGGCGGATGGATCTCTTCTATGCGTGGTAACGAAGGCAAAAAGCAACAAAGGTGGTGACGGTGTATTCGTCGTTATCAAAGAGAATACAGAAATAATCAGCTTGAGATATCGAGTGGCGGAAAGGCTTAAAATACCAATGCAATCTCTTTCACTGAAGTTCATTTGCAAAAGGGAAAAGAAATTCAGTATTTTAATTGACAATGACGACGACTTAAATTTGATGTTCGAGTATTGTCGGCGTAATTGATTTACAGACGCGAATTTGTATGCTACCTCCGCTGGGGAATCCTCAACATCGCAGAACACGCAGACGACGCCGGATACTGCGTAGGAATTACACCCCTAATTTCCTTTTGAGTTTACTGATAGGTTTTGCCATTAGTTGTTAACCTCATGCATTGGTTGTTTAGGTAATGTGTTGGTTGTCAAGGTTATGTTAAGCACTGGTTGTTGATGTTATTTGTTGGCTGCTACGTATACTGGTTAGTTGCTAAGATAAGGTGTTTTGTTGGCTGTTACGTATACTGGTTGGTTGCTAAGATAAGGTGTTTGATGTTAAGTATATGCGTTTGTTGTTAAGGTCACGAGTCTGCCCTTAAGTATAAAGGTTAGTTGTTAAGGATATGTGTTGGCTGTTATGTTTATGAGTTCGTTGTTAAGGTTATCTGTTCGTTGCTAAGGCTATGTATTTTTATTACTGCTTCAGGACAATACCGACAGAAAATTCACGGTGCGCAGATACCACGTTCACCCAAACCTGTAATGATGAGCGTATTCCTAATGACAACCCCACCGGCGACTCGATCGTGCTGCTGGAAGACATGCTTAATCACCAAACAAAGATCCCAACTGAGTGGCACGCCTCCATACGTGAAGTTGGTCAGAAATTTGATAGTGCTGCTGAAGTTAGATTAGCACTTCAGTACTATTCAATTGCTAAACGGTTCGAGTATGATTTTTACCACAATGAACAAAGACGCATAAGAGTCTATTGCCGATTCAAACACACTCATGGTTGCCTTTGGATGTTGTTTGCTTCCCCGCTCAGAAATTCGTCTATTATGTTCATAAAGAATTTCGAGTCTACCCACACCTGCGGTCAACATGGAGCAAATGCTGGCAACTCAAGGGCATCAAGGAAGTTCATTGCTAGCCAAATACAAGCTGTTTTGAAGGTTAGGCCAGATCTTCGTGCGGTCGATATCAAGAACGACGTGTTCTCTAATTTTGGCATCAAGATTAACTACAGTAAAACGTGGTGGAGTAAGGGGACAGCTCAACAGGACCTGTTCGGTGACGATGATGAGGCTTACGATTCACTGAGATGGTCCTTATCTTTTTTATTCTTCTGAAATCACTCTTACGTTTTGGTTGCTAACTATACGTAGTAGTTGTTAAAGTTGGTGGCTCGCCGTTAAGTATACGGGTTGGTTGTGAAGTTTGAAGATCGGTTGTTATGGTTATGAATCCGCTGCTAAGTCTACTGCTTACGTTTTCGTTGCTAACTATACGTATTAGTTGTTAAAGTTATTGGTTCGTCGCTAAGTGTACGTGTTGGTTGTGAAGTTTGAAGATCAGTTGTTATGGTTATGAATCCTTTGCTAAATCTACTGCTTGCGTTTTGGTTGCTAATTATACGTATTAGTTGTTAAAGTAATTTGTTCGTCGTTAAGTGTACGTGTTGGTCGTGAAGTTTGAAGATCATTCGTTATGGTTATGAATCCTTCGCTAAATGTACTGCTTTGTTGTTATATTCATGCAGGTATGAATCCATGGTGCATGCAACTAATCCAGGGAGTCGTGTTGTTATTGATGCTGATGACGGGAGGTTCAGGCGATTGTTCATTAGTTATAATGCCTGTATTGAAGGGTTCATTGCTGGGTGTAGGCCTCTATTGTTTTTGGATGGAACATTTATTAAAGATCGTTACAGAGGCATACTACTTAGCGCTACTGGGTATGACGGTAACCAGGGAATATTTCCCCTAGCTTATTGCGTATGCGACCAAGAGAATGAGGTTAACTGGAAATGATTCTTACAAGGATTATGGACGTTACTGTATGATAGGAAAAATCCTTACCAACCTCCACATCGACTGGTAATGATTTCAGACGCCGACAAGGGTATCAAGACAGCAGTCGAGGAATTCTTTCCAGATGCATTCCATTCAAGGTGTGTTCTGCATCTAGTCGAGAATTTCAAAAAGAAGATGAAGGATTTTGGTCACAAGGCAAATGTCGTGACTACGTTGGGCGAGCTGTTACAATTTGCGGCTTATAAGTTCACAATATCTGAATGGGATAATGACATGAAAGAATTAGCAGCAATCGATCACAGGGCTTACGTCGCTGTAATGGAATACTCCCTGGAGAGATGGGCAAACGCGCATTTTCCTGGTATAAGGTAAGATAGCTTGGTCCTAACGTTATTTTGTTCCATCACTGTTATAGGTGTTTAGGTTAGAGTTATCCTACAGTTTTCTGTTAAGGTTAGATTTTTATTGTTATGGTTAGAGTTATTCTGCTAGGGTTTTGCTGTTAAGTTTAGGATATTTATTGTTAAGGTTAGGTCTTTAATGTTTAGTTTATGGTTTTATTGTTAATGTTAGTGTTTTGTTGTTAAGGTATGGCCATGTTACTTCAAACGTTGCTGCGTCCTTCAACAGCTGGATAAGAAAGGCACGATTGTTGCGAATCTTACCTTTGGTTGAGACCATACGGAAGCAAATAATGGAACGCATGCATGAAATGAGGCTATTGGGTCAGAAATGGTCTGGATACTTATGCCCGGAAGCGGAGATGGTGCTGAGTGATAACATTCAGCATGGTAGCTGCTTGGCGATTAAACATTCGACGGAAGATATTGTGGAGGTCGAGTCCAATAAAACTTACCGCGTAGATTTGAGGAATCAGACTTGTTCTTGCAGGTCCTGGGACATCACCCGTATTCCCTGCAAACATGCGTGCGCTGCAATTACATGGATGGGACGAGAAATTTATCAATATTGCGATTGGTACATGACTGTTGACTCATTCAAAGCAAGTTATGCACCGATCATCTACCCCATACCAGATTACGAGAAGCGCTTTGTACCGCCAGAAGAGCGATTGTTGAAGCCTCCTCTCACCAAAAAAAGACGTGGCAGACCATGCACTAGACGAATCAACAACAGGTCGCTGAACACCCGACTTGTTAAGTGCTCTCGATGCAACATGGAGGGTCACAATCGTGCAAGCTGTAACGAGCCTATATAGTTTAGCGTTTTGTTGTCATGTATATGAATTTCTTGTCCTGTATATCATTACAAGTGAAGGATATAGCTTGGCTGCTAAGGTTATTACTTGGTTTTCAATTTTATCACTTTAATGTTGAAATTTAGGCTTGGTTATTAAGGTTATTACTTGGTTGTCAAGTTTATCACTTTAATGTTGAAGTTTTGACTTGGTTGTTAAGGTTATTTTTTGGTTGTCAAGTTTATCACTTTAATGTTGAAGTTTTGACTTGGTTGATATGTTTATCGATTGTATGTTAAGTTTACTGTTATACACCTGTTATCCACCTGCTCTTTGTTGTCAGTACCACCGATTGTAAAAATTGTCAAGTATATCGTTAAAATTTAGGATTTATGGCTTGGCTGTTAAGGTTATTACTTGGTTTTCAATTTTATCACTTCAATGTTAAGGTTTAGGCTTGGTTGTTAAGGTTATTACTTGGTTGTCAAGTTTATCACTTTAATGTTGAATTTTTGACTTGGTTGTTAATGTTATTATTTAGTTGTCAAGTTTATCACTTTAATGTTGAAGTTTTGACTTGGTTGTTAAGGTTATCGATTGAATGTTAAGTTTACTGTTATCCACCTGTTATCCACCTGCTTTTTGTTGTCAGTTTTATTTGTTTGTTGTTTAGGTTACTATTATTCACTTGCAATTGGCTGTCAAGTTTATGGGGTTGTTTATAAGTTTATTTGTTTGTTGTTAAGGTTGTAGCATAATTGTAAAGAAAATTATTGCTTGATACAAGGCTGTTTTGTTAAGTTTCACATTTTATCAAGAAATATTATGGACTCGATGTCACCTTTATTGACTGGTTGTTAAGTTTACTTGTTTATTGTGATGTTTGGCGTTGTATTGTCAAGCTTATATATTGGTTGCTAATGTTAGCGATCGGTTGTTATGGTTATGGAATGTTAGCTAAGTTTTTACGTGTTTATTGTAAAGTTTGGCGTTGTATTGTCAAGCTTATATATCTGTTGTTAGGCTTATTTATTGACTGTTAAGGTTGTAGCAGACCTCATTGTTATTTTTCTATGTTAAGATCGCGGCGTGGCTGTTAGCTTATTTTTCATTGTTAAGGTTGTAAGCAAGATTGTAAAGAAAGACGTGTCATGATACATGGTTGTATTGTTGAGCTTATTATTTTGTTGTTAAATCATTGACTGGCTGTCAAAGTTATGTGCTGATTGTCAAGCTTATGGATTAGTTGTTAAGTTTAGCGTCCTGTTGTTAAGGTTAGTGCTCTGTTGACAAGCTTATGTATTAGTTGTTAAAGTTAGCTCTCTATTGTTAAACTTATGGAATGGTAGCTAATATTAGCTCCTTGTTGTAACGCTTAGATCTGTTGTTAGGCTTATGGGTTAAGAAGTTCACGGGGTTGTATTGTTGATATTATGGTTTTGTTATTAAAGATCATGGATTGGCTTTCAAGGTTATGTGCTGGTTGTCAAGCTTATGGACTGGTTGCTAAGGTTAGAGCCCTGTTGTCAAGCTTATGTACTGGTTGATAAGGTTAGTGCTCTGTTGCCAAGGTTATGTATTGGTTGTTAAAGTTAGCTCTCTGTTGTTAAACTTATGGAATTGTGGCTAACATTAGCACCTTGTTGTAACGCTTAGCTCTGTTGTTAGGTTTATGGGTTAAGAAGATCACGGGGTTGTATTGTTCATATTATGGTTTTGTTATTAAAGATCATGGATTGGCTTTCAAGTTTATGTGCTGGTTGTCAAGCTTATGGACTGGTTGCTAAGGTTAGAGCCCTGTTGTCAAGCTTATGGACTGGTTGATAAGGTTAGCACTCTGTTATTAAGGTTATGTTTTGGTTGCTAAGGTTAGCGCCCTTTTGTGGAGAGGTCCCTTACTGTTATTCACTTGCGCTTGGTTGTCACGGTCACTGGCGTATATTTTCTGCTATTACATTCAATGTTCCTCCTAGTTCCCAAGGAGGAGAGTTAATATAACCTGAACACCTACCTATCCCCACATTCCACGCGGCAACATCACTATCCCTTCGCCTGTTCAGCTACAGGATAATGCAGACATCCTTTCGGCGCAATCTTTCCTCGATCTCCCCTACAATTTATTCTCTGTTGACCCTCTATATTTAATCTGAAAAAAAGCTACCCTCTTCCCAAAACCTACAAGTTCTCCTTTCGCCATTAAAACCAGAAGATCAACGTTAGTCCTCGCGCCGATGAAGGTCATGGCGACGAGGTTTGCGCACACTGATGAAGATCTTGGGTATCCCTCATGCTGATGAAGACGTTATCCACTTATGTGTTTGCTCTTAGTTCTATTAGTTGTGGGTGAATGCATGTGGCTCTTTTCAATGAGCTTGTACAATAAAAAGATAGTTAAGATTGATAGGTGCGTGGAATACAATCAATTCAGATGGGTCATGCGTGAATCACATGGGAAGGCATGCAAATGCTGGTGGAGATAGTCCTCTGGCTTACGTTAACACTGTATAGCTATACAGTGTAAACGTAAGCCAGAGGACTATCTACAACAGCATTTGCATGCCTTCCTAGGTGATTCACACATTGATCCAGCTGAATTGATTGTATTCCACGCACCTATCAATCTTAACTATCTTGTTATTGTACAAGCTCATTGAAGGGAGCCAGTTATATTCACGCACGGTTATGGAACTTAGAGCAGAGGTAATGGTAATACATGCAGTAGTCATCGTGTATTCAAGCTTATTTGTTTAGTTTACGGGGTTGTTGATAAGCTTATTTGTTTAAGGTTGTAGTATGATTGTAAAGAAAATTATCTTTTGATACATGGTGTTTTGTTAAAGTTTAACGATTTATCAAGAAATATTATGGACTCGCTGTCACCTTTATCGGTTTTTTTTGTTAAGATTACGTGTTTATTGTGAAGTTTGGCGTTGTATTTACAAGCTTATATATTGGTTGCTAATGTTAGCGCTCTGTTGCCAAGCTTATGGGATGGTTGCTAAGATTAGCACATTGTTGTTGCGTTTAGCTCTGTTATTAGGCTTATTTATTGGCTGTTAAGGTTGTAGCAGACCTCATTGTTTTGTTGAACTTAGGGAATTGTTGAGAAGATCACGGGATTGTTGATAAGCTTATTTTTTCTATGTTAAGAATGACGGTAAAGAAGGACGTGGCTGATACAAGGTTGTCAAATACAAAGTTCAGTATTTTGTTAAGATCACTGCGTGACTGTTAAGCTTGTTTTTTTTGGTAGGGTTGTAAGCAAGAATGTAAAGGACGTGTCAGGAAACATTGTTGTATTGTTGAGCTTATTGTTTTGTTGTTAAAGGACTGGCTGACATGGTTATTTATTGGTTGTTAATTTTATGGATTGGTTGCTAAGGTTAACGACCTGTTGTCAAGCTTATTGATTGGTTGTTAAAGTTAGCGCTCTGTTGTCAAGCTTATGTATTAGTTGCTAAGGTTAGCTATCTGTTGTTAAACTTGTGGAATCGTAGCTAACATAAGCTCCTTGTTGTAACGTTTATTACTGTTGTTAGGCTTATTAGTTGAGAAAGAGCACGGGGTTGAATTGGTGAGCTTATGGTTTTGTTGTTAATATCGTGGACTGGCTGTCAAGGTTATGTGCTGGTTGTCAAGCTTATGGATTGGTTACTAATAGGGTTAGCACCCTGTTGTTAAGGTTAGCTCTCTGCTGTCAAGCTTATGTATTGGTTGTTAAGATTAGCTATCTGTTGTCAAAACTATGGAATGGTAGCTAACGTTAGCTCCCTGTTGTAACGTTTAGCTCTGTTGTTAGGCTTATTTGTCTGCTGATAAGCTAATTTTTTGGTTGTTAAGGTTGTAGCATGACTGTAAAGAAGGACGTGGCATTATACAAGGTTGTAGTGTTGAGCTTATGGTTTTTTGGTTAAGATCATGGTCTGGTTATCAAGGTTTTGTACTGGTTGTCAAGGTTATGGATAGGTTGCTAAGGTTAGCGCTCTGTTGTCAAGCTTATGGATTGTCAAGCTTATGGATTGGTTGTTAAGATTAGCGCCCTGTTGTTAAGGTTAGTGCTCTGTTGCCATGCTTATGTATTGGTTGTTTAAGTTAGCTCTCTGTTGTTTAACTTATGGAATGGTAGCTAACATTGGCTCCTTGTTGTAACGCTTAGATCTGTTATTAAGGTTATTTATTGGTTGATATGGTTAGCGTCCTATTGTGGAGAGGTCCCTTACTGTTATTCACTTGCGCTTGGTTGTTACGGTCACCGGTGTATATTCTCTGCTACTTCATTCAATGTTCCTCCTAGTTCCCAAGGAGGAGAGTTAATATAACCTGAACAGTCTACCTATCCCCACATTCCACGCGGCAACTTCACCATCCCTTCTCCTGTTCAGCCACAGGATAGCGCAGTCATCCTTTCGGCGCAATCTTTCCTCGATCTCTCCTACAAATTATTCTCTGTTGATCCTCTATATTTAATCTGAAAAAAGGTTACCCTCTCCCCAAAACCTACAAGTTCTCCTTTCGCTATTAAAACCAGAAGATCAACGCTAGTCCTCACGCCGATGAAGGTCATGGCGACGAGGTTTGCGCACACTGATGAAGATCCTGGGTATCCCTCACACTGATGAAGATCCTGGGTGAATGCATGTGGCTCTTTTCAATGATCTTGTACAATAACAAGATAGTTAAGATTGATAGGTGCGTGGAATACAATTAATTCAGAAGGGCCATGCTTGAATCGCATGGGAAGGCATGCGAATGCTGGTGTAAATAGTCCTCTGGCTTACGTTAACACCGTATAGCTATACGGTGTAAACGTAAGCCAGAAGACTATCTCCACCAGCATTCGCATGTCTTCCTAGGTGATTCAAGTATTGATCCAACTGAATTGATTGTATTCCATGCACCTATGAATCTTAACTGTCTTGTTATTGCACAAGTTCATTGAAGGGAGCCAGTTATATTCACCCACGGATATTGAACTTAGAGCAGAGACAAAGGTTGTACATGCAGTTATCATCGTGTATTCAAGCTTATTTGTTTAATTTAAGGGGTTGTTGATAAGCTTATTTGTAAATAGGTTGTAGCATGATTGTAAAGGTAAATGATTCGCTGGCGGCAGGTTGTTTTGTTAAGGTTTAACGATTTATCATGAAATATTATGGACTCGCTGTCACATTTATTGATTTTTTTGTTAAGTTTACGTGTTTATTGTGAAGTTTGGCGTTGTATTTACAAGCTTATATATTGGTTGCTAAATTTAGCGTTCTGTTGCCAAGCTTATGGGATTGTTGCTAAGGTTAGCACCTTGATGTTGCGTTTAGCTCTGTTGTTGGGCTTATTTATTCTATGTTAAGAATGACGATAATGAAGGACGTGGCTGATACAAGGTTGTTAAATACAAAGTTCAGTGTTTTGTTGTTAAGATCACTGCGTGGCTGTTTAAGCTTGTTTTTTTTGGGAGGGTTGTAAGCAAGATTGTAAAGAAGGACGTGTCAGGATACATTGTTGTATTGTTGAGCTTATTGTTTTGTTGTTAAAGACTGTCTGACATGGTTATTTATTGGTTTTTAATCTTATGGATTGGGTGCTAAGGTTAACGAACTGTTGTCAAGCTTATTGAATGGTTGTTAAAGTTAAGCTCTGTTGTCAAGCTTATGTATTGGTTGCTAAGGTTATCTATCTGTTAAACTTGTGGAATCGTAGCTAACATAAGCTCCTTGTTGTAACGTTTATTACTGTTGTTAGGCTTATTAGTTGAGAAAGAGCACGGGGTTGAATTTGTGAGCTTATGGTTTTGTAGTTAAGATCGTGTGCAGTCTGTCAAGGTTATGTGCTGGTTGTCAAGCTACATTGAGTGGTTACTAATAGGGTTAGCACCTTGTTGTTAAGGTTAGATCTCTGCGGTCAAGCTTGTGTTTTGGTTGTTAATGTTAGCTATCTGTTGTCAAAACTATGGAATGGTAGCTAACATTAGCTCCCTGTTGTACGTTTAGCTCTTTTGTAAGGCTTATTTGTCTGTTGATAAGCTAATATTTTGGTTGTTAAGGTTGTAGCATGACTGTAAAGAAGGACGTGACATTATACAAGGTTGTATTTTTGAGCTTATGGTTTTTTGGTTAAGATCATGGTCTGGTTATCAAGGTTTAGTACTGGTTGTCAAGGTTATGGATAGGTTGCTAAGGTTAGCGCTTTGTTGTCGAGCTTATGGATTGTTAGCTAAGGTTAGCGCTTTCTTGTCAACTTTAGCTTTTTAGTTGCCAAGGTGATCAAGGAAAAAGTTAGTGGGTTTCTCTCTGTATTAAATGCTTCCATAGTAGATTATGTTCCCAAGACAGCCAGTATTATCATCTGTCTCCTCGCTATTCCCAGCCATCACTCTTTAATTAACCCTCACCCCTTCACCCCTTCCCCTGTATCCATGACAAGACCATTCGCTGCAGCCATCAATCTTCCCATCACCGCCATTCTCTCCCCATCCCTTCCACATTAACAACTACACGACCTTCGTTTCGAAACCAAAAGGATCATGTCTCACGATGATAGCGCATGTATACATTGCCATGGCTCGCGGCATATCTCCCGTGATTGCCCTCATGGTCTTGTAGCAAACGCCACCCCACGATTGCTCCTCGTTCCAGATAACGTCGCCAGCAACATTCAGGAGCTTTCTACATTCGCTGTCCTCACTATTGAGGTGGGTCTGCCATCTTTGGAGGAGCTCAGAGAGATGCTAGGGTATCGTTTCAACGTCTGGGATTGGACCTATGAGATCAAGCGGGTATTTGTAAATAGGTTCATGGTTAAATTCTCCTCTGATGAGCTACTAGATCAAGCCGTCGAGCTCAGTCCTGTAAATTTTGGGTCCTTCGTGGGCAGATTCAAGCTTTGGCGGGAGGACCTCAGGCTAAGAGCATTGTCGTTCCCCATGTTTACGTGGGTCCGCCTCTTCAATCTCCCCTACCACCTCTGGGAGTGGGAGTTCCTCCAATCACTGTTCGAGGGCATCGGCCAATGCATGTACTGCTCCGCTGACGTCACCACGAAGACAAACTTCAGAGACGACAGGGTGTTGCTAGAGATTAGGGAATATTCAGATATCCCTAAGAGGATTAGGTTTCGTTACACCTCTCCCATGGACCTTCGTCTGATGGAAGGTTTCGTCATCACTCAGATTGTAGATGGAGACCGTGAGCAGCAGGCAAACAATGAGCAAGGTCCCATCGACATATCCGTTGACCAACCTCAAAGCCATCAACCGCAGCCTTCCCGCGTTGACCCGGAATTGATTGAAGTGTTTTGGGACGGCATGCAAATGACGGTGGAGAAAGAGCTCTGGCAACGATTTCTCCAGGCCCAAGGTGTTGAGCCGTCTACCCTTCCTCGCGATAGGGGTTCCTCCCACGATCGCGCTTCGAGCAAGGGGAGCGGGGGAGGAGCAGTCGGCCCCTAGGTTATCATTAATTATAAATTACCAAATGTTTTGCTTAACTTGATGATGATACGCTCTGTTAACAACCTATTAATATGATTCTGCTAATCTCGCTGTGTTGTTAAGCTTTGCTGTTTGTTGGTGAGGTTAGGGTTTTGTTGTTGAACTCATGGGTTTGTTGTTAATGTTATCCCTCTGTTGCCGAGCATATCGTAAACTATTGGCTATTAGGAATACAGTTTCCAATCTAATTTAGTTTGGTTGCATTTGAAGCACAAGTTAGCTGAATCTCGCTTTGTTGTTAAGCTTTGCTGTTTGTTGGTGAGGTTAGGGTTTTGTTGTTGAACTCATGGGTTTGTTGTTAATGTTATGCCTCTGTTGCCGAGCATATCGTAAAATATTGGCTGTTAGGAATACAGTTTCCAATCTAATTTAGTTTGGTTGCATTTGAAGCACAAGTTAGCTGAATCTCGCTTTGTTGTTAAGCTTTACTGTTTGTTGGTGAGGTTAGGGTTTTGTTATTGAACTCATGGGTTTGTTGTTAATGTTATCCCTCTGTTGCCGAGCATATCGTAAACTATTGGCTGTTAGGAATACAATTTCCAATCTAATTTAGTTTGGTTGTATTTGAAGCACAAGTTAGCTGAATCTCGCTTTGTTGTTAAGCTTTGCTGTTTGTTGGTGAGGTTACAGTTAATAATGTTATCCCTTGATATTAACCTTATAATATTTACATGTATATTGTTTAAATTTACCTTATAATATTTACATGTATATTGTTATTAACAACAAAGAATTGTAATATATCATTTACAAAAAATCTACATCTCAACGTCATCATCGTCAAGTTTTCCCAACTCTTTTTTCCTCTTCCTGCCTTCAATCAGTAAGTACGCTGCTAGCTTCGCACGAACCACCCATGTGTTATGCTCGATGGGCGTGACGTGCAGGACATCTCTACCTTCGATAATCGCTTGTGCGTACTGGTAGACATAGATCCCACAGTCATACCTGCACACAAAAACAAGGAACCAAAACAACAAATCAATAACTATAACGAAATCAATAACTATAACAAAAACCCCTTAAACTAAACAACAAATCAATAACCATAACAAAGAACCCGTAACCATAACATCAAACAAGTAACCTTAACATCAAACCCGTATCCTTCACAAGTACCACGCAACCTTAACAACAAATGAATAACTATAACGAAAAACCCTTAACCTAAACAACAAATCAATAACCATATAAAAAAACCCGTAACCGTAACAACAAACCCCTAAACTAAACAACAAACGTAAATACTTGATATGTGAGGTAAATACTTGTTACATCTACAAATGCAAAAATGGTTAAGAGCTTTTTGCTCCTCTTCCGTCAGTAGCGCGACTACATCTGCTGACACCTTATAGTTATGTACAAATGTGTCCTTGTCGTCCAAAAACTTGATGATGAAGTCTCTTGGAAAGGGAATCCCCTCGTTCAGCTTATTTCTGTACATTTCTTCTTCTGGACTCATAGGGGAACTCATGCGTTTTTCCCAGATAGAGTGGGGGTCACTTTGTAAAGTAGCAGGAGCCAACTCTGCTACCTTTTCCTGCACTTGCGCTTCCTCCTCCCCAGCCACTTCTATTATAGCTTTGTCCCCTATGTTGTCTTTTTCTTTCTTCTTCTTTCCTTCAGTGTAAGGGGTGACTATCCACTTGGAAGGCTTCAACGCTCTTTTGCATCTCTTCCGTTTAGGGGGTGCAGCAGCGGCCATCTCCCCGTGTGCCCCAGTTGCACCCTTCTTTCTCTTACTAAAAGCCTTTGAAAACACAATAAGAGCATCTTCGTCATCAGTTGATGTCTCTATTGCTGATGCCGCAGCCTTCTCTGATTGCTTTATTTCCATCCTATTGTCCTCCCGCAGAGTGTCTGATTCCAAACATCCCATTCGAGGTATAAATATTAAGAAAACATAGCCCCTTCTATCTAAACTTAACAATTTCATAGTAAACCTAACAACTGATGCCTAAACACATAGTGAAAAAGTTGCTAACCTATACAAGTTTGCGTCTCCCCATCACCTGCAGAAGGGACTTCAACCGCCGGCGTTATTTCCCTTCCAGTGCCCTCACGTTGAGTGCCTGTTTCTGATAATATTCAGAGTATAAACAATATAAAGCTTAACAACCAATACGTAGACATAACAGCCAACCTCTAACATATAGTACAAAAGAAAGCTGACCTGTACAAGTTAGCAGCTCCTTCGCTGGCGGGGACACCTTCTCTCCCTCGTTTATTTCTGCCTCAAGAGCCTTGTTAACAGCAGATGCCTCTGGTGGAGGTAATTCTCCCGACGGAGCATCTTCACTCTCCTCGTGGATATCAGAAAACAATGGTTGTGGAGAGGGCCCCCCTGTTGGAGGGACCTCGCTCTCCTTATTAGCTTCATCAAATAATGATTTATTGACATCCCCTCGTACTGTACATCAATGCCACCCACGGTGTCTGGAGTGTCTGATTCAAAAAATAAACACAAATGAGCTTAGGTACTTCATTGTCAAAAAAAACATAGCATCAGTACATAACCCTAAAACTAAGCAAGATACTTAACAATCAAACTCCAATCTTGGCAATAAATCCATGACCTTAACAATAGATCCGTAAAGTTAACAATACATTCTTAAACTTAACAATAAATCCCTAACCTTAACATTAGATCCGTAAAGTTAACAATACATTTTTAACCTTAACAATAAATCCATATACTTATCAATCAATCTTTAAACATAACACGCAAACGTAATTGCAAGCCACATCTAACCTGTACAAGTTTGCGGCTCCATCAATGAGCTGGACACCAATCCTGTAGGGCTCTTATCCTTGTATACAGAGAGGGTTCCGGATCGTGCTTCGCTTAGTTCCTCTCTCAGTCTTCTATTTTGAGCAAACAGCTTAGCCACCTTTACAGAAAGAGCACTTATCTTTACACGGTCTGCAGCAATCATAACCTTGAATTTATTCTCGTTCTCGCGACGTAATGCTTGGTTCATTGCCGCGATGCTCTTCCAGTAGATAACTTGCGGAGGCCATTCCATTTGCTCAACTGCCTCATTTGGCTGCTCGGCGTCTTCATCAATATCATGTGGCATCACATATGCAATGGACAGGTAGAGTATTATTAAAAGGATTAATTAATTCAAAAACAAATGAAATCCACGATTGCTAAGTTCTTACAAGTGCATCAATTGGGATGTCGTCATCTTCTGCTCTCCTCTTCTTCTTGTGAAGAAGGTCTCTTGGGCCACGAGCCCTGCCGGCGTCTACTGCAGCCGGACCCTTAATCCTCCTCTTCTCTCTCTCTCATCTTCTCTTTCTCTATCCCCTGCTCCTTCCCCCAAAAACCTCCCTCGATTCTTTGAAGTTGTCCATGTTGCTGTGGAAGTTTTATCGTAGCTTTGTTTGCTTTAGCAACAACAATGGTCAATCTCAAAGAACCAGCAACGTCCCCAAGTCTCACCCAATTTGTCAGGGGAGGCCTCACCGTACAACCAACTGCTGGCTTCTTGATACCGGTGAGTTCATAATACCACAACTGAACATTAGAGAAATAAAAACTTAACAAACATCTTCATCCGTAACAATTAATAAGTAACCCTAACAATAAAAACGTAACCTTAACAACCAAACCGTAATATTAACAACCAAGCCGTAACCTTGACAACGAAACCGTAACCTTGACAACCAAACCCTAACCTTCACAATCAGTAGTAAAAAACATGATTACTTACACAAACTAGAGGGGTACACCCTTGCAGATATAATATCGTCTTCCCTGGCTCAGGACCCTTCAGTGCCCTCTCTATCGCGTCGGATGTCTCACTGAATATATAGGTCCCCCAAGCAGTGTTATTAACCTGTTCGATGCTGTCGACGTACTTGAATAAATGCCTAGGTACGTCGGAAATACTGCTTGGACACCAAATCATGCTCAGCTGATAGAAGATCTGTAGCAGGACAAAGTCCTTCACATCTCGGCGATCAGAAGATAGTACCAGCTTCAAGAGCAGGTCCTCGACATTGCGTCTGGTAGGGCCTCCTTTGGGGGGAACTATACTGCTGGAACCCCCCGCCTCGGGTTTGTCAAAAAACCTGGACCAAATCCTATTTTTCCTATCCCGATTGTGATCAACATGAAGCCCCTCATTGGAGAACCATGTATGCTCCATTACCCACTCAAGGTTGAATGAGCATGCGATCTCTTCTCCATCATTCCTATCCGTGAAGACGAATTTTTTGCTCTTCTTGTCCCACTGGCTCAAAATATGCTCAAAGGTGGGAAGATCGACAACAGGTGGGCCAAATTGGACGTAGTGTCTGAATACACTATCTTCGTAGGCCGCAAAATGCCTTGACCCCATACGCGTCACCAAATTCCGCATGAAGTCATGATAGGCACCGAAGCTGGCGGTGGGCCGCAACGTAATAGCTGGCTTTACCCTTTTTCTACAAAACAAAAACACAAGACGGGAGCATTTTTGAGTATAATCAATAAACATAACAACTATGCTGTAAACTTTGCGAGTAAACCAACAACCTTAACAACAACCCCATAACCTTAACAACAAAAACCTAAACTTAACAACCAAAGCTTAACCTCAACAACTAAACAACAACCTCAACAATAAAGGCATAAACAT
>BQKN01059928.1:75073-103281 GCA_022839385.1 Asparagus kiusianus
ATATATATTATTAAAATATTATATAATATTATAATAAATACATTATACTATAATTACTAATTAATATTATATTACATAATACTATTAATATATGTTATTAAAATATTAATATATGTTATTATATAATATTATTAATATATGTTATTAAAATATTAAATGATATTATAATAAATACGTTATACTATAATTACTAATTAAAATTATATAATAATATAGTACATAATATTATTAATATATTTTATTAAAATATTATATAATATTATAATAAATACGTTATACTATAATTACTATTATATAATAATATTATTATATGTTATTAAATTATGTTATAAAAGTATTAATATATGTTATATTTATATATCATATCATATATTTATAATATAATTAGCATGTATTAGTTAAGTAATACAAAAATATTTTAAAATTATCCCAATTTCCTTCAAAGTGGAACAACATTGTTCCAATATGGATGATGGGATAAATTTGGGGTAATTATGAGGAAGGGGTGAAGGGGATCTTTATATAGTTGGTGTAATTTAGGAAAAAGTGGAGTATTTGTCCCTCAATTATCCCAACAAACCAATAACACCATAAAGTTGACTCCAGTTCCAATTACCCTAATGAATAACACCAAAAAGTGATGTTCCAAAAATTATCCCATTATCCCCCAAATTACAACAATGAATAACACCCCCTTAGGGAACATCCACGAGCATCCAATACCAACTCCGACACGGAACAATGACATTCTCAAAGCTGCAGCCATCATCTCAACCCAGTAGACTTTCCTTCCCCTCCAATGAATAATCTTTTAAGACTGGGTCCAATTTCGACTTCCAACTGTTTGGACCTCACCAAGTTACATCTCTCTATAAACACCCACATATTTCACCCAAACATTCAAGCAATTAAAAAAGAGAAAACACTCAGTATCTTCTCATTTCCAAGTTTACAATTCAATTCCGAAGCTGAAGGTATGGTTGAAGACGGATTGAAGCTCTACGGAACAAAGCTTAGCCCATTTGTCCTTCGTGTCGAATGGGCTCTTGAGGTCAAAGGCATCAAGTACGAATATATCACCGAGGACCTCAAGAACAAGAGCCCCCAACTCCTGGGGTACAACCCTGTTTACAAAATGGTTCCGGTTCTCGTCCACCACAAGAACCCAGTATGTGAATCAATCATGATTCTCGAGTATATCGAGGATGTGTGGAAGAATCATGGTTCCTCAATTCTCCCCTTGGATCCATATGAGAGGGCCGAGGCTCGGTTCTGGGCTAAATTCTCTGAAGAAAAGGTTTGTGTCCCCCAATTCATCAGTTAAAAAAAAATCAAGAGTTTAATTGCACACAGACCCCCCTGTGGTGTTGCTGTTTTGAACTTTACCACCCCTCTAGTTCAGCTGTTGCAGATAGACCCCGCTGAATTGAAATTTTTTTGGCCCTTTTACCCTTGGTGAATATTTGGCAAATATTGCCCATGGGTGAAATTAGTAAATACATCTAATGGTAAAAGAGTGAAAAGGGCTTAACCAGGGGGTCTATCTGCAAGAATGAAACTAAGGGGCAGTAGGTTCAAGAAAATGATAATAGCGGGTTCTACGTGCAATTAACCCAAAAATCAATTTAGATTGGTTGCTTATTTCTCTTTTCCTTCAGCAGTGCCTGCAGGGATGTTTTGAGGTGTTCTCAAAGACTGGTGAAGAGCAGCTCAAGGCCGTAAAGGAGCTTCAAGAGAGGCTTAAAACACTTGAAGAGTACCTTGAAGGCAAAAAATTCTTCGGTGGTGAGACTATCGGGCTGGTGGATATTGTTGCAGGCTGGATTCCTTCTTGGATTCCCATCATAGAAGAGATCGTTGGCATAAAGATAGTAGATGAAGAGGAGCTGCCATTGATATATGCATGGATGCATGATATCTTGGAGTTGGACCTAGTGAAGAAGACCATGCCTCCTTTGGATGAAGTGAAGACTCACATGATAAACATTAGAGACGATGTTCTGAGAAAAACCAATTGATAGGCTATACTTTATTCACCCCAACCGAAAGGACCTTGTTCTGGTCCCGAATAATTGCCTTTCAATCTTCTTTCAGTAATTTCCACAGTAATAAAATGCATTACCATCTGTATTGAAAAATAATGAATGGTATAATTTGGGAGGAAAATGTACCTGATATCAGGAATTTTATGAATCTCGCCTTCAGCATCCACGGGCTGAGCAGCCTGTAGTATTTCAATGGTTCATTGCTGTAAAGAGTAGATATTGTTGAGTAAGATTCTGCAATCTGCTGATATGCCATTCACATCTTGCCATCCATCATCGTCCCAGTCTTTTCTCGTGTAATGGAATACGAGATTCAGTTGTAGAATGGTTTTGTGTTAGGATTGAACCTGACAACGGACTTACTGGGACAAAAGTCTGAGATGAGGCAAAGTTATGTGCAAAACTGATGCTAGCTACATCAGCTAAAATACACAAAGGCCAGCTTCGACCAAGGTACATGTGAATCATCTATAATGAGTGAAAAATGACTTTAAAGGAGTAGGGCATGATATCAAATTCTTAAACATATAAGAGTTTCTCGGTTGGTTAGCCTGCTGTATTAGCGCTCTAACCTCCTCATCTAACTCGATTTTATCTCTCTCCATCATCTCAATAATATCCAGAGCTTTTGCCTCCAGATTTATGTGTGTTCTGAGAGCTAATTTGTACAATGGCAAGCTCATCAAACCAAGATCCTCAAGAACCTTTATGTACCTTCTCATTTCCCCAATATTGCATTGCTCCTCAAAATACTCTGCAATAGCCAAAATAATTTTCTCAGGTGGCTTCCATATACAACCCTTCAGCTTAGAGAAACCCTTCCTCATGGCTTCTACAGCTTTATCCATCTGCCCATTATTCACCCAACCCTCCATCAAAATCTCCCAAGTCTTGTAATTTGGAACAGCACCTCTCTCCAACGTGTAGAGATGAAATGCTTCAGCCTTATCCATCCATCTATTCCTCATGTAAGCACCCAGAAGAACATTAGAAACCCTAACATCATAGTTATGACATTGCAGCTCCCATTCTCTGAAAATCCCCTCCGCTGCTTTTAAATCACCAATTTTGATCAAAGATAACATAACTGACATATAATTAGCACAAGTGATCCTTGTTGGAACCCTTTTACTGGATTCCCAAACCCGTAAAACCCCGGCTCCATCTTTCAGTGCAGCATAGCAAGTCATGATGAAAGAATAGGCGAGCCTATTACTCACTGATAGCATCCTTTCAGCAACCTTTAGGACAGAAGAAGCCTTGTCAAAATGACCAGCTTTGGTATAGATGTTAGCTAAAGTAGCATAAGTGCTCCAACCCACCTTAACATTCTCGTCATTAATCATGTCCTTATAAACCATCTCCACTGAAGAAACACCAGAAATTTCACCGCTGGCATTCAACCAAAGGCTATAAGAAAGACCAGTGAGAGGGATTTTGCTAAGTTTCATATGTCTTATTACAGAAAGTACCTCATCGAATTGACCTGTGGCCACATAGAGCTTCATCATCTCATTGAAAAGATGAGGACTCACAGCTAATCCTGAATCGAGCAGCCTCTGCATAAGTGCCTCAGCTTTCTTCAAGTTTCTATCCTTCACATAAGAATGGAGGAGAGGGAAAGCTGCAGCTTTTTGTGAAGAACTAGTAGATAAACTATCAAAATAGGCCTCTGCCTCAGATAAACTGTGCACTTTGGTAATCAGTTCAAGTCTAGTGGCGTGATCAGGTGCTCTCATCTGAAAATTGCCTTGAGATTCCATCCATGTCATTATCTGCAGCAGGAGGGATAAATGTTTAGGCTGCTGGTCACCTGTAAAAATCAAGCGCAATTGCCATATATAACTTTGCAGGAGTCAATACACATTTGCTTATAGTTAAGTGAAAAAAGACAACGGCCAACTTCAATTTTAAAGCATGGAAGAATTTTAGGCATACATCAACTATCAAAATAAAACTTCAGAAATAGAAAACACTATTGTAATTGCCCATGGCAAGAGACAAGCATACTATGGTAAAAAAAAAACTGCAATTAAATGAGATAGAGATGCACGATTAATCAAGTGGAGGTAAACATCATTGACAAGAAAATAGTGAAATAGTCACTCCACATGTGAAGGGTAAATAAATATTTGAGAATATTACAACACAACATTTGTTATTAATTTTAGATGCTAAAACTGCTTTAACATGGAACAAATTATATGTTGCAAGATTCACTGAAATTATTGATCGTCAAGGCTGCTTGAGAGTTTATAATTCCTCTGTAGCATTAGCCCTTGAAAAGATTCGGCTACTTCAAGTAAACCGGCCTTCACAATAGCATCCAAAAGGCGATTGCAAGCAGACAGATCAAATTCAAGGACTTTTGATTGCGTCCACTCATCAATAACTTGTCCAGCTTCCTTCAATTGCCCAAGAACGAGATACGAAGACAAAATACATGCATAATTTCTGCCTGTCATTTTCTGGGATGTCATTTTCAAAGATTTCCATATTTCATTTATTCCTTCTTTATTTCCAAGGCCAGAATACAGAATGATTAGGAAATCATAAGTTATCCATTCTCTCTGACTAATCTTTTTTTCAGCTCCAACAAGCGAATTATCTGGACTCATAAGATGACCAGCAGTGACATATATGTCAGCCAACTTAATATATGTTTTCCATCCCTCATGAATGTTTGAACTATGAGACATTTCATCAAGGATCTTTCTTACACCTTTGACATCCAAACTAGCAGCAGAAGCACTTACCCAGAGGTTATAAGTAAATAGATCTGGCGCAACTTCCTTTCTTTTTAGTTCTTCAATAACTAAGGGAACCTTTTCCAGCTGCCCAACTGACATATAAAGTGTCATCATCTCATTGTAAGTTAAAGCATTTGGAGAGAAATTTGATTCCTTGATTCTCTCAAACAGGTTCTCAGCTTTTTCTACCAGCTTTCCTCTCGCATATGCATGGAGAAGGGCAGTGTATACATCACAGGATTTTGCAGTGGATGGAAGCCCTTCAAAAAATTCTTCAGCAGCATTAACTCCAAAAACCTTTGTTATCAAGTCTATCCGCATTGCGTAATCACTATCAGACAACTGATATTCTTGATGGGATTTCATCCATTCTGATATCTGCAAACTTGCATCAGTTTCGAGAATGATAGAAACAACATTCTAGCATTTGCACACAAAAATGTAGTGATCTTCATCTAATCATTTAAAATCAGATTTAATGTTCACTTGAGAATAAGTATGTATGACAGGATCTTGATCCTCTCATATTATTTTCGACAGGACGTGCCATTTTGCTAACATAATTGTCCACTACTTTGTGGACACTTGTCTCTCTTTTCGTACATAAAGAACATCACAATAATCACAACGCAGTTTAGACTGGGCAGGGGGGTTAAGATTAACACATTGGACTACCCAATACAAAAAAAAGCAGATGAGAGACTAAAATCCATAGAAATGTTGAGAAAGCAAGTAAAAGGACAATATAGGCTACAAGACTGCATAAGTTATCAAACATGGGGACACTAGGAGGTATAATAGTTACAAAGACTAAGGGTAATAAGGACTGAAAGCATGCTACCCTCATCTCACCAAAACACAATACTATGAAAATATTTATGCACATAAATTAATGTTGCCATAATCCAATGTACATATCAAAGTGGTGTTTGTATTTAAGGACAGGTCCCAGGACTGGAAAACTTCCACTCAGATATTGACCAGGATTCATGGAAGCTGCTTGAACCAGTTTAGGGGTTCAAGGATTCGGTCATCAAGGTATGAATAAGTTAGCATAAAGAAAATTTCCAGCCTCCTTGATTATGTGTATACAGTGTATTTCATATTCAATTGAAGAAAATGTTGGTCTTATTTTTCAAACAGCCTATTCATGGAGATCTGCCAATCTAATAAAGTGCATTATACTTCAGAGGTATATTCTACAAACTACACTATTATCGGGATGGGACTCATGCAGGTTGTTATATATGAAAAGGTTATATCCATTCTGCGCTCTTTGACATATCCACAAATAACTATGAGATTAACTTCCCTATTCATGTACACAATGGCCACATTAACTATGATCGAAACATTCAATTTTATTGCCTTGCGACCTGAACCAAAGCACCCAAATGCATTTTATGCCGTATGCATCATCTATGTTTACCAATCATCAATGGGTCAGAAGAGAATTTAGTAGAGTTAGGTGCTTAGCTAATAAGTCGGAAACTTCCCTGCCTTGATTATGAGTACCTTAGTGCTTAATATTTTGCTCCACAAGAATATCTGTAGGCTACATAAATCCAAAATCCTACCTTAATCCAAAAAATATGAGATAAAATTCATTTGAAAAACTAATCTATATCTATACACAGAGCAAACCCTATATACCCGAAGCCCAACCTTAATCCTAAAAATATGAGATTAAATTAATTTGAAAAACTAACCTATATCTACACCTAAGGTGAATGATAATGAACGAATGATATCATTTAAAAAATTAATTAGATTAAATGAAAGCAATATCTAAAGCAATGCCACCCCAATCACATTCACCGAAATCATATATTTCATCAAAGACTTCGTTTTTACTCCATCTCAAATTGGATTAAAGCAAATACTAAACTAAAGAGCAATCCTTTTAATACTTTCATTGTAGCCCATTACCGATCTCAATTTTACTAACAACATAAGAAAATGTTCAAATTTTATCCAGCTACAAAAAAAAATTAAAAAAAATTGCAACTTAAACCCACTAACCTCAAGCGCGTGCTTGTACCGCTTCGATCGATTCAAGTCCTTCGCAATCTGCCGGAGCTCCGACTGCGCAACCGTATTCCCCTCCCCGACCCACTTATCGAGAGCTGACGTGGCGCTCCGCTTGGGGAATCGGAGCCTAAAGATCCGGCTCCGCAGATCATCGTTCCGGCTCGGGGTTTCGGGCTCGGAGTCGGGTTCGGGTTCCGGCTCGACGGATAGAGTGAAGCTTATCGGAGTTCCGCCGCCGGAGGAGAAGGATCGAAGGGGGAGCGATCGAAGGTTGTTGGGGAGGGAGCGGCTGAGGAGAGAGGAGAGGGGCATTTTGGGAATGGGCTAGGGTCTGGGAGAGGGTTTAGGGTTTGCGTATTTATTGACGTGGCTTGGGATGGGCTAAAGCCTACTGCATTGTTGGCTCTATCAACATTGGCAATTAAGTATTTGGGGCAGGTTTGGCAATTTGGATTATATAATTCATTGGGTTTATAATCCACGCTATAAGCCAGGTAAATTATAAGCTGAAGTATTTAGTGAATTTAGTGGGCTGTAGTAATTCACTTTTGTAAAGTATAATTGGCAAATGAGTGACTTAAACGTCTTTTTCTTTTTCTAGAAAACGGACGGGGGCATCAGATTGATACCTCCGCCCTTCTATTACTAATCAAAGCGGTTGTTATAAAGTTAAAATCATACTCCCAACTCCAAATGTATCGCTATATATTTCTAAACATATTTATAAAAGTATCCACACACCCAGAAGTACCAGAGTTAGCTTGAAAAACAAAATCCAAACCAAATTAGCTTATAAGTCATCATTATCGTCAAAATAATTAAAAAAACAATTAATAAGATCAGAGAGATATAAATAGGGTTTGAAATTATAAACCATATTTGCCAAACACGTCAAAGTGACTTATAAGCTACATTTTGTGGCTTATAAATCACTTTTGACTACTTGCAAAACATGTTCTAAGATTCACACGCCATAAAAATGACAAAGATTTTTATGTCCCCAAAATAAAAAAGCTATTGAGATTTGTTAAATAAAAAGGAGTAAATGATAACTGGGGCGATGAAGTGAACGTTGTGTCCAAAACGTAAATGAACCAGTAATCTATTGAATATTTGTCATCCCCGATCTTGTGCAGCTACATAGAGCATCGAAAAATCTTAATTCTATGAATGGTGTTCTGTACATTGCTGATGCATCATGGACCAGAGAACCAAACAATTTAGGGGTTAGAAGTTTATAGTCTTCCACAATATCAGGGGTATATATATATAGGAAAAAACCAAACTGATTAATGATTCTGCATTAACGGGTTTGGTTCTGAATCGTAGGTGTATCAAAACAAACCCGACCCGTTTATTGTCTTCCACTGCGAGAATCAGGACGAGAAAAAGCACCGCTAGTTTTCACTGCACAGAATTCAGTCGCTGAGCAATGCGCCGGCGGTGAATCGGGTCTCTCTCCCGTACACCGCGAATGGGTAGATTCGGCTGGCTAGGGTTTTCGAGATCGCTGCTTCTGCAAACTACAAAGGTAGCCAAATTCCTTTCCATCAAAATTAATCGATTATTTGTTCTTTTTTTTAATGACTATTTCCGCTTCTAATTCAATCTAATTAGCAGTCTCTTGGGTCATCTTCGGCCACGATTGATCGGAGGCACGAAGGATTGTTGCCATTTCTTAGAGCGATTTCTTACCAATCTCCAGGTAAGCTTTTCCCTCCTTAGTTCGTCTGTACATATTTCATTATTTCGGTGGATTTATAAATTTATGAACTTTTCTTCTAGTTTTTCGATGATTGTTAAGTCTCAATATGGTATAAAAAATAAATTATCAATGCAATATGGGTATCTATTAAGGGGTCATTTCATTGATACACGGGCTTAGTACTCATCACAACAGAAGGGTTCTCTAATTTAGCTGCAGAAATTTTCGTGTCAAGTTTGTGTGAGTATAAACCTGGATATCAATGTTATTTTATGACCCCAAGATGCATGCAAAAGGGGGCAATTACAAAATTCTTGTCTTTGATATGCGAATTTAGCCTAAAGATCAGATGTCATTGGCAAGCGAGAGGATACAAAGTTCACTAATTAGCATAAGATATAAAAGAGATGAATACAACTTTGTTGCGAGTTAATAGGAGGAGGGAATTTTGAGGTGCAAATTCAAGAATATTTTTGACATTACAAGTGTCGCTAAATACAATCTGTTTGCTTTGCATTTACAATTTTCTCTACTTAGACATGCGCCATCATATTATACGTTTTACTACTACTACTCTCTTTAGGCGAATCTTGTGAATCTCATTAAGTATTCTGCTGCAATATCTTCTCAGTTTCATGCCGATGCATAGGCAATAACGCCAGCAGAACTTATAATCAGTTCAGACACACATATTTTTCGATCCGATCTTTTCATCCTACGGGTACTTCTCTTTAATTACTTATTACACTGCTTCACATTTCCTACATTTAAAATCTTGTGAAGTCCGCATAAAGTTTCATATCTCTAATATTTGATTGATGCAGGGATATGTTGTATTATAGACCGAGACTACTATGAAATCCTCGGTGTTCCCAAAGGTGCTAGTCAAGATGATATCAAAAAAGCTTTTCATGCAGTAAGTATCTGTCATGGATTTTCTTTTCTTGCAAACCTAGAGTATTGTCAAGAGTTGGGGCTGTGTTGAATGGTAAACAGTTGTGTTGGGTATTGTTATGTGCGAGGTTTGAGTCTTGATATTCTTTGAAAGAAACTTAAAAATAAGTTGCAGATGCTTGTTGCCATAGAGCGCTGAAGCAGCTCACTGTTTTGTGTTGAAGCAACATGTCTGTTTATCATTTTGATAAGAAAGCGCCCAAGATTATGATTGTTTAGGTGGTTTCATAATATGTTACTTCTTATTGAATATTATTGAATAAAGTGGTGCATGGCACTTATAACTTGTTTTTTTTAAGAGAAAAATTATAATATAATTCTGCTACTTTAGTCTTTTTAGCTGCTGCAAATGATAAACCTCGAGGGCTTGACTGATCCTATTTTTAGTCTACAAGTAGACATGAGACTAAATTTTTATCAAATTGTTGTCTGATTGAATATGGAGCTTAAACTAGAGATGTGAGACCAATACAAGTTCAATAGTTAAACGAAGATGGCCATGGACATTAAGAAAGGACAGAGAGAAATATAGATGTACGGAATACCGGTGCTTGGACATGAAGATAGACAAAAAGCAGTGACTCAGAAATATGTGGTTGGCATTCCAGTGGATAATCAGTATCATCCACCATGTTCTCTTGTGTCCTAAAAGTAATTATGGATGAGGATGGCCGTGGTTTTAAAACACCAGCTCTGCACATTTGAAGTGAAAATTGTTCACATCGTATGATTTCTCATCCACATGTTCCTATGGGCATTAAGGTTGAACCTGACTGATAGATCAACCATTGGGATGTCTCATATACGTTTTTGAGCTGGCATTCTAGAACTTTCCCCACATCATCAGCTTATTTTTATTCTCTTATGTGCCTGTGCATGTTTAATGCTATTATGTAGAATAGCTAGTTCATTGCACATTATCCATGTCATTGTTTCTGTTGTTAATTGTATAGTTTATTGATATTTGATCTTGTGGCTAAAGTTCCAATTTTTTTTATTATCTTATACTGTCCTATATTGGTGTTGCTTGACGTAGCATCTTTCATGAAGTTATAATTACTAATCAATTTGCTTAATTGCATCAAACTCAGATTTTTGTTTGTTGGTTTATTCTCCATTATTTCATCTTGCTCTAATGCCTTCATATTCATATATAACAAATATTGATGATGATTATTAGTTATCAGGTTTGGCTTTAGGAATCCTTCCTCTACTATTTTGACATCTTTTTGCAGCAGAATTTCTTAGTACTTTTTTAATTCTGATTTCTTGATTGAGTAGTTGGTCAATTGCAGCTTGCAAAGAAATATCATCCAGATGCAAATAGAAATAGTCCTGCTTCTAAAAGAAAGTTCCAGGAGATAAGGGATGCATATGAGGTTAGTACTTTGTACAACAAGTTATCTAGTGAAGTTTTTTTTTCCTTTCTTTTTATATATACTAGTATATTTCATCCTGTTACTAACTTTCTTCTTCTTACTTTATCTTCTGTGTAAGGTGAATCCAGACATTGAGCGATGCTGAAAAGAGAGCACATTATGACAGGGTATCTGTCTTTTGGATGTATATTGTGAAAAAAACATTTTTGTTTAGTTTGAGTAGAAAAGTATCCATCTGTATGCCTCATGCCGTCGAAAATTAACGTCCCATATTGTATTATTACATTTTTCTTGTTTTGTTGAATCTCAATGAATTACATAAAAACTGATCATTATACTATTAAGTCAGCCTATAGTATCAATGTACCATATCAACTGTTTTCACTTATTACTCTACTGTTGTAATAGGAATTCTTGAGAAAATCTGAGGAGTCGAGGTACCCTGATGAAGATGCCAATGGCTTTCGAAGAGCCTATGAAGATCCTTTCTCCGATACGTTCTATAAGATATTCTCTGAGGTGAATTTGGTGTTATCTTATGGTAGTAGTCCTTTCAGCATTTCTTTGGGGCGTTCCATAATTATTGATCTTGCTGTAGGTCTTTGAACATGATAGAGAAATATATGCAGATGACCTACAGGTTTAAGTTTTTATTTTTCTCAGTCTTCAGGAGCTAATCATGCTGTCTGCCTCATCCTACTTGATGTTCAATGATCTGTGGTTCTGAACCGATCTACCGCTTTTTACATATTTTGTAGGTGAAGTTAGATCTCACTTTCACTGAGGCTGCTAAAGGTTGCACAAAACATGTGTCTTTCAGAGCACAAGTTCCTTGTGATTCATGTTGTGAGTAAATACTTCTTCCGACTTAGTTTAAGAACATCTCTTTCTTCTTACTCACTTCAGATTGCTTTTTGATGATAAACTATTTAAGTTTCCTGGTTCCTAAAGTTTCCACATACATCATCCTTACATTTCTTTCATAGACATACATATTTTAAACTTTTGTTCATAATTTTCTCTTGCATTACTTATTTATGTATTCATTTATTTAACATAGCTCGATCAATGAAAGAAGTTCTGGTTATGCTGTTCCTAGCAGTAGTGATAATAGCAGCAAAAAACAACAATTAAAGAACCCTTTTTCTCTGTTTATCTTTATTAAGGTCTGTATCCTTTGTTAAAATATCAACTACCATATCCTTTTAATATTCCTATACCTTTTGTGTTGGCTTATGCTACTCCATGCAGCTTCCTCCATAGCTCCCCTATTATCCTTTTTTTATTCCTCAGTCCATGTAATATCCTCTAAAGTCTCTTGGATTTGTATCGACCATCTGAAAAGATAACCCCTCATTTTTATCTCAGTTGAAACTGGCTTTACCTTTTTATGTGTCCGCTCATCTCTTATCATATTTTGTAGGTGAAGCATGATTTAACTTACTTAAGTAAACTCTTCTCTGCAACTTTACAGAATCTATGTTCATGTAATGTTATTTGTTATGAATGAAGCTATGTAATATGTTCATTTCATGTGCTAATCTTTTTTGTTTATGTTTTAAGCCAAACTTGATTTTTTCTCTTTTACTGAGATACAGATGGAAGGGGTCACTCTGTCAATGCAAAGCCATCTATATGTCCTACATGTAAAGGCGTTGGAAAAGTGGGCATCCGTATCCTTATTCTTTTTATTTGTAATGTTTATAATTTCTGAAGTTGAACTGTAGAATGCTTTACTTGTTACAAATTATGAATTTTAATTTGCTGATTGACTGATTTGGTTGGATCTCTCTTAATTCAGGTTACAATTTTTCCATTCACGACTACGTGTAGTTCTTGCAAAGGTCGAGGGAAAATAATTAAGGTTGATACCTAGCAGCTAAAGACGCATTATTTCATCTGATTATCAGTTTACCTGAGTAGTAATAGTGCTATTCTTACGTATGTAGGATTATTGTTTGGCATGTAGAGGATCTGGGGTGGTTGATGGTGTAAAGAATGTCAGTGTTACCATTCCACCAGGTGACTTACAACAGTTTATGCAAGCTTACTTGAGTTCTATTTTCCTGATTTTAGATCTATGTTTCTGTTGTGTTAGTAGTCATGCAGGTGAAAACAGTCACCTTATCTGTGTTAGTATTCCACCATGTGACTTACAACAGTTTTTATGCAAGCTTATTTGAGTTCTATTTACTGATTTTAGATCTATATTTCTGTTGTCTTAGTAGTCATGCAGGTGAAAACAGTCACCTTATCTGTGTTGTACCTATTTAATGTCATTATATTGGCAACAACTATTTTCTTGTGTATTAACATTATTTCTTAATGTCTTCTTGCACACTATTGTTATTGTTGTTGTTCTTTTTTAAATCATCCTTCTTAAACATCCACCAATACTTGTTTTTTTAACCTAGGAGTTAGCTCTCAGTTGCAACAAGTAATATATTTTTATTTATTACTATAGGTCTATGAAATAGGAATCTGATCCAATTTTCTTCCTTTGGCTTTCTTATGCTCAGAGATAAATGTGTTTCTTAAGCTGAATCTTATCATCTCACATATTAATCTGACTCTAAGCCTGGGAGTTTGTTACTTGGTGGAATGAGCCTAAACTGTGAATAATTTCTATGTTTACTCAGCTGGCTCTTGGTCACTGAGGGTTTGTAGCCCTCGCTTTTTGGTAATTTTCTTGACATCAATTTGGTACATCTTGTTGAGGGTTGACACCACTTTGACGGCTTACTGTAAATGCTCTTTATCTTGTGGAGATTTCTCTATTTTGAGCAATGCATCATAGCACTTTATTTTGATGTGTAAACCTTAGTCCATGGAAATGATGAGGGCGATCATTCAACATGCTTTGCATGCTGTTACCACCTAGGTTTTTTGTCTTCAATAAATGTCGGTGAATGACACTTGATATATATCATGATGCTTTCTTCCTTTTCTTAAGATAATAACAAGTTAACAACTATTTATAGGTGATCTTTTCTTTTGTTGTATACATTCATGCATATACAGTCCCTAAAATGTTGTTGCAAGTATAAGATCTTCTTGTTCATCATTCTACTGTTTTAAGTTGGCATGAAGTTTTTCTTATTCATGTCTAATTGTTCACTTACTTCATATAGGAGTCGATTCTGGTGATACGATTCAGGTTCAAAAGGCTGGGAATCAAGGGGGACATAGCGTCAGTCCAGGCAATTTGTATATTAAACTGCAGGTAGTACTTTCCCAATTTGTACATCTCAAGCATAGTCAAAATCGTAGGTTTTTTATTTAGCTTAGGATGCCTACGAATTATTGGAAAGATTGAAAGTGTCTGGATTTATGATTTGGTAATGAGGTAAATTTCATGGTGACCTGGCACCTGCACATGACACCCTAACCCCAACATCCTCCCGGTTAGCTTCACGAACTATCCATTTTGGATTTATGGTGACCCTCTGCTCCAGTACATAATTTCTTTGGCTTGGATTTCGGCATTGAATTATAGGATTGAAGACAGTTTTGTATTAAAAAAAATCCTTAAAAGATTTTGGAATCTTATGGTCCACAGGACCACAGCTGACCCCAAATAGATAGGAAAAAGGTGTTGTGGTGGCAGGGAGTAGTCTGTAATGGAAGTCATGCACATTAATCTCAGATTTTTTTTGGGTTAAATATGCTCTTTATGATGTTCTTGAACTTAGAATGGGTTTATCTAAGAAGCACTGGTATTGACACGGAACATGAATGCAGCCCACTAAAGCCTCACTTTAGCTGAAATAAGCCATTGAGTGCTTCACTTTACACAAAAGTTGTAATATGCCTCTAATCCACTTACAGACATGAAATTTATCTTTGTACTCCTTAGGAGATCAAAAGTTCCGATTCAATCTGCTTCCCAATTTGGTTTATCATTTATGTGTTCCTTAAGGTCTATTCTCCAATGTACAACTCATGGTCTTAGTGACAACTGACGAATTTGTTGATTGCGAAAGAGTTCTGTGATTACAAAAGCTCCCACAAGTCTTCGCAAATACTCTTAGTTATTTAATATTTTTTGTTTAAAAGCCGTTAAAATCATTTTGCCAAAAAATTTTAATTCTTTGTATGATATTCTTTTATTAATTCTTAGTTATTTAATATTCTTAGTTATTTAATATTCATTGTTATTTCACTGTCTGGATTTGTAAGATAGTTCTCTTTGCCTTCATAGGAGTTTTGGGTAGATTTATTATGTCTAACTAATATATGCTTAATAAAAAGTTCTGTACTTTATATTCATATTATTTTAAAATCTACAAAACATAAGGCGTTGGTACTTCTTTTGTTATGTACTAACATGTTTATTGGCTGAGTCTCATATGTTGTATTATCCATCTGGTATGCATGATTTGTCTCCTTTTTATCTTATAGGTAGAGAAGGACCCCATTTTCCAAAGAGACGGAGCTGATGTCTATATAGATGCTCGTATTAGCTTTACACAGGCAAGAGTATTATGTCTCATGTGTAGTTTTCTGCAATATATATATTTTTACATTTTTTTCCAATTTATTCTTGATATATTAGATAGTTTGTTGCATTATTGAAATGTTATCTTTGCATCCTCCTAATTCCAACCTTGCAACATCTCTGTAATATAACAGGCTATTCTTGGGGGTAACATTGAAGTACCAACCTTGTCCGGAGTGACGCAAGTAAAGGTATAGAGTTTTGCTACCTTAAGCTTTCAGTTAAACTGAATCTTTCATAATTCACGTTTCTTGCTGTAATTTCACTTTCTATTTTGTTTTATTATGAAATATTAATGAGATGTTTTGATGAAAACAGATGCATAATCGATGAACATGCTCTCATTTTTTGGGCTGCGTTCACGTGATAAAGATGTATATGCTTTCATTGCTATGTTGATGTTCTTTTTGTGCTATACACACATTATAAGTTTTTTGCTTAGTCCAACCAATGTAGAACACATGGTTGCTATAATTTTGGGGGAAAAAGGAATTTCTGCAACATATGAGTTCACCGATACAAACTGCTTATAAAACATAGAAGAGTGACTTTTAGAGATAACAGAAAGCAATTGTTTGATTTATGCTCGTAAAGGAGTAAATTTTAGTGGGTTTGGGTAGATTGAGATATAAGTTGAACTTTCCGTTGTTGCCTCAACTTAGACATGGCATTGTATTTGTGGAGAGGAACAGAAGGCCTCATATTCTAAACCAATTCAGCTATTGTTATGTTGGTGTTTCTTCATAACTTGTAATCATATCGCTGATCCATATTTTATCTAGACCTTTACATAGTTTGGCAACGTTCTTTATGGTTTTGTGGTTCTGATAGATTAAACTACAATTGCTGGTTAAGTGGTTTCTGTACCCAATGTTTGTCTTTCTAGGTTATGTGGAAACTGTTTTTCATGCACATAGTTCCCTGGTCAGGAATTTGTAACCAACTCAGAGGTTCATTTCAGATGTTGAATATCAATCCTAACAACAAAAATGAAGCTTTTATTTTAAACCTCTGAGTTAGATTATATCAATTTTTTTCCTTCATCAGGCCTCTTAAGGATCACCTCCTCCATTAGATTAACAAGCATTTACCGCCACAATTTGTCCTTGATCTGTTAACTATTAATATTATCCTATTATTTCGTGGAATTGATGCACTTACTAATCATTGGCCTCTTATTCACAAACACAAGCCATCGCAGCCATTTCTCCCTCATTATCTTTAAGAAGAAGTATCTTTAACTTAATGAAGCACACAGTTCCTCGTCCCATCTCTTAGTATGTTGCTGCTAATGTGTACCAACATTTTTGTTTCAGCTACCTAATTTTCTGGACCTTATGACCTGTAGTTGTGGCTGCTCGAATATTTGTTTTGTGGTGTATCTTTATTGAATGGTTGCTGGACTATTTCTACTTGAGTCACTTCTGGTTATTCTTTCTTTTCTTTATCCGTATGTGAAATGGGACTTCTATTTTACTGTCAAGCTGGTAGAAGTCAACCACCATTCTCTGGTAGATAGCTTTATTCAGTGCAGGTTCTTGTGTTCGTTAAACTTGAAACCAGAGCACTCTTCTAATTTATCTGCAAGTCATTTTGCCTCTCGCTGTCGATCACCATGAACATCCATATCCTCCTTTGCATCTGGATCCTCTGACAGATCAAGCAGTTTTTTGCAACTATTTGTTTCTGTGCTTAAACTGAAAAATAATCTTTTATCAGAAACTTGCGATCTTTCTGGAATTACCTTCATGGCTTTTCTCTTGATCCTAATGTAATTTGTATATGCTCAATGATGAAATTACCCTTCTAGCTTAGAGTGTTTGAATCTGTCAGTGGACTGTATAGCATGGCTCATTTGAAGGAGAATAATCAATTCAGAGTGGCAAAGCAGGCTACAATTCTTCAGTCTAAGGCGAGATGTGTTGGTAATTGGAACTGCATGGTAGATCCTTTTTAAGCAGGAACTTCTTAAGCAATCTTAGTCTACTCCTGTAAAAGATGAAATTCTTCCACTAATGTGTCTGCTAAATTTCATAATGATCTTTCAAATAATATGTCTATATTCCAAATTTGTAGCGTGGGAACCACTCTGTAAGTTAGCTATTTCTTTGGCTGGAAAGTAATAACTGTGCATCAAATGGTTTCTGGTAACCTTTATTATTTTTACAATTGCTCAGATACCGAAAGGAGTCCAGCCGGGGCAACTTTTGGTTTTACGGGGTAGAGGTATAGTCATATGGAGCGTGATATTTTTTGATAGTATCTTCTTATTCTTTTCTAGTCATGCTAAAAAAATGGTCTGATCCATCAGGATTACCAAAGCAAATTGGTTTCTTAGACCATGGTGACCAATATGTGCGGTTCCGTATACACTTTCCCTCGTAAGTTCTCCTTGAGTAGTCTTTCTTACCTCTTCAATTCACATTTTATTGCTTCTCTTTTGTTTCTAGCAGGATTTAGGACATTGAAGTTAAATATTGCTAATAATTATCTGTAGACATGATATAACATGTTAAATAGATTGGTATGCTTGAGATTACAGAAAGGGTATAAGCCATGGACACTTCTATTGGTAGGCCATATCCTCTTGGATACCATGGAAACGGACATAACCTTTTCCTGTTGCTCCTGTCCGTGTGCTACTTAAGATTTTCCTCAGAGCCCTTGTATCATATTGAGTTGTGCCTGTTCAGAAGCGTCCAGTCTTTGCCTCTTTTATTCAAAGGTGTAAGGAAACACCTTTTCGATGGAAATGAGGAAAGGGGAGTCTAATCCACCCCCATGGTGGAATCATAACCTCCAAAAGTAAGGTTTATCTACTATTCCCTTTAAAGTGCAACTGTTGTTCTAGTGAAAGGAAAGGTTCTAGTGGCGAATCAGCACTATGTCGCCCTTAAGTCCCCACTTTTAAATGGGATGCTATTGCTTGCTTTGAAGATTTATTGTTTTGGTTAGTTGGTGCATGGTTCAGTTATAAAGGTAGGTACATTGTAATTGTGTTTCCTATATAAAGATAGTTAAGACTGTATATAGCTTAGAGTTTCTCCATCCAAGGTTTGGTCATGTACCACAAGCATCAGATTATTTCAATTACTGTACTCAGGAAACTGTAAATGGCCGCGTGTTGAAAATTGTAGATCAACATCAATGAGGAACTGCATTTGTCTCAAGTTTCAACTAGTTAGTTCATCGGGACTTCCCACTCCCTTGCATTTGACCCTCATTGTGACTGGTTCTTATTTGTTCCGTCAATTTTGGCATAAAGAGGCTTGGAGAAGATAAACAATAAACCTAATATTTTGCCTTATTCTTAATAAACTTATAATGAAACATGACTGTTATACATCTTCACTTTTGACTCAGAACTAAACATTCATATGCTGTTTTTCTCCAGTTCGGTAAATGATCGCCAACGAGAATTGTTGGAGGAGTTTGCTAAGGAGGAAGAAATTCGAGAAAGTGCTGAAATTACCTATGGGAACTGGTGGGTTGTCAATAAATTCCTATTCTTCTGTCTTTAGACACGAAAATATTTTCCTTTATGTTGTTACTATTCTCTCTTTTTAACCTGATAATCATTTCTTTATTTCATGTTGTTCTAAATTTGGGTTTATTTATTATTATGTGCAACTAACAAAACTTCTGGTATATTTCTTTATCTTTATTGAAAATATCTGCTCTCCTCTTTTATTAACCACACATCATTAAATTTTTTAAAACGTGCGAATGAACGTTGATAGGCTTTGGCATGTTGCAATATCATTCCTACTTATGTTCCTACGTAATCAACAAGTAGTAACATCTTGCAACTCTTACTGTTATCATTGTGATCCTATTATTTTTTAGTTTAACAAAACTTTACATCATGAAATTTTCATATCTCAATGAACATTGATAGGCTTTGGCATGTTGCAATATCATTTATACTAGTCTTCCATAGTAATAAACAAGTGGTAACATCTCGCATCTCTTATACTGTTATCATTGCGATCATACTGTTTATTTTAACCAAGCTTTTGTGAGTTCACATTTTTTCATTGAGAATATGATGGAGATAATTGGAATGAACGACAGGCTTGATCAGCAGATGTGTACTGGTTGAAACTTACAGGTGGAAGCAAATAGGTGATTTATTGACCGCTCCATGGTTCATGCTCGGTGTTGGTTTCCTACTACTTATCCATTTTCTGCTAAGAGTTTGAGATGTAATCTGATTCATCTGCAAGTGTGCGTTTACTCTGAAACTAAGATATAATGCAAGCATCAGTGCATCATACGCTTTGGCACGAACGGAATCGTCCAGCTTTGCAGCACCAAGCATCTGTTTCAGCGAGCAATTTTTCTCGATATGCATCAGTTACATTCCATAAGAGGAGATAATTTCTTTTTTTGGGAGACCAGGGGACCAGGACCATATTGAACTCTGAAGGCGCCAAATTCTATTTCAGTGAATGACTGCTTCATAGTACATCAGTTAGGGGTCCAGAATAAGGTGCAAACTTTTTATCGATAGGGCTGAGCACCACATTATCTGTAGCTGCTTTATTTAGTGCTTTCAATTCTGAGAACAGGTCTTTCTCCTTTCTGACCTGTTTATTTTGATCTGAGAATCTTCAAAACATGAGATGATTTTGATACAACATTGTAAATTTATAATCTGTACATCACTCGAACTTGAAATTGAATAATGCTATCCGTACGAAAAATAAGACAAGGTGCTTCTCTTCGAACTACGGGATGATTTTTGATACGACATTGTAAATTTTTATGGATATGGGTGATAAGGGAAGAAGATGCTAGCCATCTCCCTCAGTATCAAGGATAAGGATTGACGTTAGAATCAAGCAACACTAATGGTGGAGGCAAATCGCGAATCGAATGGACTTCGAATTTCCGAAACTTACCCAACCATAATCAATATATAAACCCACTTTAATCCCCAAACTTATCATACTCAACGTCATGCCAAACGTCAAAAATCATGGAGGCGGAGTCCCAACAACCAAAACCGACCACCGACAAGTACCTTAAAGCTGTATCCAGACCGCCGGCTTCCCCGTAATGCTCACCCCCTTACCCTTCTCCTACTTCGTCTCAGGCCAAAATTCAAACCCTCACCTTCCCGCCAAATCAAGAACCCGCCGCTTAACCCTCCCACCATTGCTCGCCACCGCCTTCGCGGGCGTCCTCATCGGCCTCAGCGACTTCCTCTACACCTATGGCACCTCCTTCCTCCCTGTCTCCGCTCCCTCGCTTATAAACTCGACACAGCTCGGATTCACACTGCAACGCCGTACTCAATCAATGCGGTGGCGTTGCTGATTGTCGGAGCGGTGATTCTCGGGATTAATCGACCGGAGGGGGAGGGTAGAGGGCAGTACTACGTGGGGTTTGTTATGATGCTCAGATCGGCGTCAGTGCTATGGGCTGGTATTGCCGTTGGCGGAGTTGGTTTATAGTAAGGTGAAGGGAGCGGCGACGTATACGTTGGCGACGGATACGCAGTTTGTCGGTCGGTAGATGGTCGATGCTACTCTACAGCTAAAACTCGACCTTCAAATGATTTCAACTGTTAATTGGCTTGAGATTCACCACAACCTCCGTTGAGGAGGAAGCTCATTGCAAGTACATAACATTGGTTCAGCGAGTCAGACGATTAAAAGCTTCTGCAGTGGAACCTAATGGCTCAAGTAGTTCGATTTGAATTTGAATGAGACTTCTCCCCCAATAAAAAAGCGCTTACGAACATATCCTTTTTTTTAATCTTAAATAACTAACTAGTTTGCGGTCCGTGCAAAGCACGGTATTTTTTTTTTGCTACAGTAATCCCGTTTTTTTAATATGGCATGCTTTGAATTTTTGGAAGTGCTACAGTATCCCGATTGCTACAGTACCATTTAAATGTTACAGTATATCCGTGTGCTACAGCAATATTTTTAATTAATTATTAGCTACAGTAATAATGCTACAGTAAATGCTACTGTAGCATTTACTGTACCATGAACAGTGAATCTCTGATCCTCCTATTTGTATAAAGGAATAGATGGTATCTCTATTAAGGCCTGTCAACATCCTATTTTAAGATAGAATTAGGATAGGTTCTTACAAAATTTAGGTTAAGAAGTTTTAAAATTAGCATGCAAGTGTTACTTGAGACTTTTGGGGGTAAATTCTCATGTTTGCATGACTAAAGGCATTTAAGTGCAGATTTAATTTTTTTTACCATGTATAAGGGTCGTCAAAAATAAGTGAGGTTATCTAAGTGTAGGAGGGAAAACTATGGGTATTCAAGTGCAATTAACCCTTTCTCTTTACTATTAATTTCTTTCTTTCTATATACTAGGTCTTGATAATACTTTCCCTATCTTTATGTTTTATGTAATATTTATTTCTTTAACAAAGATTATCATAGTATTAGAGCGTTTGTCAGATAAGGCCTACTTTTATTATTTTTTTTGGTGGGTGTGTGTGTGTGTGTGTGTGTGTGTGTTAGAGATAGAGATAAGGCTTGGAATTTTCTGAAAAGGTGAGAGGGTAAAGTGATTGTTTATTTGGGTAAACTTGATGACTTACAAGCAAAGATAAGCTGGTTACAAGCCTCAAAAGTTTGTGATTTATAAGCCGCTTTGATTAGTTTCTAAACATGCTCATAATTATTATTGGTCATTTTACTCATGTATTTATAAAGTTTCATTGCTTTTACATTGACTACACCTGACCCCGATTTTTTTTAAGATTAAAAAATAAAAATAAAATAAGAAATTGGCTAATGGGAGAACCAAAACCACATTGAGAGGCACGTGTCAACAAATGGTGTTATGGTGTTTTCAGTCGCTAACTTATATGCCATTGCCGACAACAGGCGAATATCCCCGTCACGCACCATTCAGTCGACTCGACACTTAAGACCGCCAAGGTCGACCTAGCCGACTCGCCGAATTGTCGTCTCGTGAAGTCGACTCGAATTGCGATACTTGTGTTGGTCCTCCCATCAAAGGCGACTAACTACGAATCCACTCAACCGGTTAATTAGCTAGTGTCTTGCTGTGTCGACTCAAAAGACGTTACTTCTCACCACCCTTTGATACAAGTCAAAAGGCAACTTCGACCTCGAACCCCCCGCTTGTTAGGTCTCATGTTTATGAGCCTACTATCTAATCTAGTTTTGATGATTAACAAACAATTCCTAACATCGTTTGTTGAGTGTTTGTATTTACTTGTTAGGAATCCAACACAAAGATCCTCCGTTGGCGTTTGGATGGAATTACGCGTTGACGATGATATTCAAAGGAGGTTGGTGGAATTGGATTGAAGCCATTTGTGCATTCAAGTCAAAGATTCACTATTTCGCTCCATCCTACCAAGTCGAGTTTATTGAAGATCTATTGCTTGGGTATAGTGTTTTTTGTTAGTGTAGGTGTGTTTACTTTATGTGTTATGCTTAAAGCTCAAATCATACATACACACACACACACACACAATATTTTTGATTTATCGCGTTTTCAGATTATAGACTTAATGACACGATATTATATCTTTTCTCAAGTCTATAAATCTATTGGAAAGTGTTTAAAAACTTGTTTCATCAAAATCAAGTATTTGACGATTTCGTATTCTAAACACTTTGCAAAACAGTAAGTTTTTCACGTTTGAGAAATGCAATTTGAGAAATTTCTTCTTTAACATATTTAGTTTCATGTGTATAAACAGTTTCCCAAGTTTTACTAATTTTAGAGTTAATTTGTTATTTTTAAATGAATTTAGAAAATCAGCTTTTCAGCTTTCATGCTGTATTTGCAAAACAGATGAGTTTTCACAAATAGAAAATGATATTCCAACACTTGTTTTGTTATTTTTAATTAATTTTACAAATCAGTTTTCTAAAATATTTAGTGCCTGAATATCTGGTTTTCGGTCAACTGACACAGTCTCATCATCGACCGAAAGCAGATCATCGGTCGACCGACAAGATGTCACCAGTCGACCGATCAGAGTGTTTCAGCGTCTGAGTTTTTAGACTTATCAATCGACCGATCACATGCGATCATTCGACCGATGAGCATCCATCGGTCGACCGACGCGATATCATTAGTCGACCGATTTTTGCTGTTTTGCCAGATCTGATAACGGTCATATTATTAGTCGATCGATAACACGCCACTAGTCAATCGATCAGGGATTTTTGGCATAACGACTAGTTTTGGATGATTCTTTTGAGAGGCTATAAATAGCACTCAACACTTGTTTTTCCTATATGAGTATTTACAAGGTTTTAAAGAGTGTTTACACCAGTTTAATTCTAAGTTTTGGTGTGTTTGTTTTGTGAAGAAAGTTTCACAAAGAGAAGAAGCTTGCAATTTCGGTTTTTGAGGAGTTCCACCTCAAACATCAATCTCTACATCTCTTTGTCTTTTAGAGAGGTTTTTCTAACTCTTTCTTCTAGCTAATCTTATATTTTTATGCTAGATTGACTTGAGTTTAATTTTGTTATTGTTCATTGTTTACACACACAACCATTTGAGCTTAAGTATTTCACATTTAGTATACTTGGGTTGTGGGAGTGTATCTTTGAGTGAGCTTCATTTTAGTTCTCATCTTGTTTAAAGAACAAATCTTGTTATTTGCACTTCATTGCTGAGAACACGTTGTAATACACTTTGACACTTAGAGGAGTGGTTGGTAATGACGGGGTTAATTCCAAAAGGAGTGACTTAGTTGTAAAAGTCTAGGGAGAGGTAGTAATTCCAAGCACTTGAGAAAGGTGATACAGGTAGACCAACACTTACAGGAGTGTCTTGTGGGATTGACAACGTGTGAGTTGTAAAAGTTTTCGGTGAGCTTTTGGAAATCAAATTGTGTAGTATTTTGTGTTGATAGTGGAGAATCTCCTCGAGATGAGGAGCGGAGACGTAGGTCGAGGGTTGACCGAACTCCATGATCATATTTGTTATTTGCGATTGCCTTGGCGTATTATTCTTATGCTCATTATTTTCATATCGCCTTTTGGCTCTTGTTTATATCGTCCTTTGTATTACTCTATATCCTTGCACATATCATTTGTATACATTACATTGTTAGGATTTTGTTAGTAAGTTTTAATTTGACATTAATATCGGATTAGAATAGAAAATACCTCATTCTTTTATTTTTAGGGTACTTTCATCGCTGACAGCGTGTCGACATCACATTAAATGCTTGACAGATGCCATTATTTCTCCATCTCCGACACTATTTATGACACATCGGACCACGTCGGCTTCATGCGCCACCTATCCCATCTCATTAATAACGAAGTGACAACGCCCATCTTGTAACCACTCTACGATCGACACCTGTAAAGTCGACGCTGACTCAACCGCCAGCTCAGGTTCGGCCAAAAAGACTAGACTACCCCTCTTGCACGGCTATAAAAAGAAAAACTATTACAAATACAAGGGTAAGCAATTTCTCTGTATTTTTCTCCATTCCACTGTACTTCAGAAATAGCAATGTTCTCATTTTTCCACTTAAGTATATAGCTAACTTGATCGTCGGAGGAACAACAGAGGAACTAGTCTCCATCCTCTTACGAGTTATTACACGTGCAAGGATAAACAACCCATACCGAATATTCAGAAAAGTGAGCGGCTCTCGTATCAATCTAGTCCCTGTTACCTTCCCTTTGACCTACTTAATTTAGACCATCAACAAATGGATAATGGAAGAAGATGACAGACGTGACTTCAGTTTCAAATCTCAAGTATAAGGACTGACATATATAATAATCAAGCAATTAGTGCGGAGGCACAAAAGATAGCGCCTATTGTTCCAAGGAAGAACATTTTCACCTGATAGTAGAGCAAATTGCCAAGCTTCCGCGATTGTCGTGAAAATATCTGACGGTTCTGAATTATTGTACAAATGATACATCAAGAGGTGAACAATTCTTAGGTAGGGGGGCTGGTACTCAGCTTTAGGCCTGTGAATCCTTGCCTGACGAAAAAAATTGCAAAATAGAACTATTTTGTTAAATATTTAGCAAAACAGACAGTTTTACAAATTTTTCCTCGCCTGGCCAAGGTTCCCCTTGTATTAAAAATAAACGAAAAAACACCGATTGACTAATTGAACCATTAGTTATGATGAAGATATGTTGATATATCATTAATATTATAATACGTGGGTCATGTCGGTTCAGGATCATGAATTGGCCCACCGGGTTCAAGGTCGTGTTGGGTTTGCTCCGGGCCTGTGTGGAGTGGGATGGGCCTGCCCTCTATGATCATGGGTCTAGGACCGGACCCGGCCCATCCTACAAGTCGCTCAGGGGCAGGTCGGGCTAAAATCAGCCCACGGCCCATGGGCCATGGGTCTACCCATGAGTTTTTCCTTTAATTTTTTCCTTTTTTAAATATATAAAACTTATATTTATATTTATAAAATTAGTTTTCATTTATTTTTTTCTCGAATTGCATAAGGACAAAAGAAATAAAACCTGCACACCACCTAGCAACTCATTCATATTCTATTCTAATTTCTCTACATATAGTGCCAAAAAATAGTTCTAACAAAACCAGAACTCCAACCTGGAACAAAACACCACATCCAAACAGTAACAACACTTAACAAGTACATGTCATTCCTCAACAAGCATTCCTTTAAAAAAATAGAAATAAAGAACCTGATTTTGGAGGATCTTCAGCGACTACCCCCAATAAATCCAACTCTCGAACAATACCCACTTCCCAATGCAACTCCAAATCCCCCCCCCCTCCCCCCCACCCCCTAACTTCCTATCCTGTTTCCAGAACCATTCATCACAATACCTTCACCATTTCCTTGCATCTCTCAACGACAACACTTATCCCTACCTCCAACATCCGCATCCGAGACCGAACCCGCTCTCCCCCTCGCATCACAAACGCACATCACCCCAGACTCCTCTTTTGTCCTAACATTCCCTCCGACAACTTAACCCACCCAAAATCCATATCCACACACACACACATATATACCCCCCTTGGCGCCCCCCACAAAAACCCAAGCAAATTAAGCACACACGAACGCATCAAACACGGCCCAAATTAAGGCATCAAGAAATCATGGAAATCGAGTCCCAGCAACCGAAAAAACCCACTAACAAGTTCCTCACTCGCTCCCTCATCATCCTCAACTTCACCCTGCTCACCCTCGGCGCCACCGCCACTCCCCTCCTCCTCCGCCTCTACTTCCTCCACGGCGGCTCCCGCAAATGGCTCTCGTCCTGCCTCCAGACCGCCGGCTTCCCCCTAATCCTCCTCCCCCTCTCCCTCTCCTACCTCCTCCGCCGCCGCCGAAATTCGAACCCTGACCTTCCCGCCAAATCAAGAACCCGCGTAACCTCCCTCCCGCTCTTCGTCTCCACCGCCTTCCTCGGGGCCCTCGTCGGCCTCGACGACTTCCTCTACGCCTACGGCATGTCCTACCTCCCCGTCTCCACCTCCTCGCTTCTGATCTCGACCCAGCTCGGTTTCACCGCGCTGTTCGCGTTCTTGGTCGTGAGGCAGAAGTTCACGGCGTGCTCGATCAACGCGGTGGCGTTGCTGAGCTTCGGAGCGCTGGTGCTGGGGATCCAAGCCAAGGGGGACCGGCCGAGGGGGGTGAGTAGGGGGCAGTACTACCTGGGCTTTGTTATGATGCTCGGGGCGGCGGCGCTTTATGGGCTGGTGTTGCCGTTGGTGGAGTTGGTGTATAGGAAGGTGAAGGGGACGGTGACGTTTACGTTGGTGATGGAGATGCAGTTTGTTATGGGTCTGTTCGCTACTTTGTTCTGTGTTGTGGGGATGATCGTGAACAAGGATTTTCAGGTGGTAGCCCCGTTCTAAACTCTACGATCTTTAATTTGTCGTTTAGATAGAAATTTTCGTAGTAAATTAATATATTTAATTGAAAATTTTAACGAGATCCTCTTCAATATTAAAAAAAATGAAGAAATGACTACAATAATCTAAACCTCCCATTATTTAATACACGGCAGCTACGTGAGATTATGATTCATTCTAAATATAATACTCGTAATGTATTCATAAATTGCACTCTATCCTATTTTACATTCAACTAAATAAATGACAACCGTGTATTAGTAACATCGACATTGAAAATTGTGATCTCTTGAAGATCACGAGGGATTCAAGTAAGAAATCCTCAAGGGGTTCTGTGCATAATCCCTCGAAGATCACGTGGGTTTTTTTATTTAATGAGGTATTTTTTAAAAAAGAATTGTGGGTTTGATTTTTGACACTAACTAAATAGTTAAAGGGGATTATCTCAAGAACCTTAAAACTTAAGGTGGTCTAATGAAATTTACCTTCATTTTTTTTGTGCATATTTGAAATTTGCTCCTCCTAGGAACAGAAAAGGTATTACATGAGCTAGGGCGTAAAATTTAAAAAAAAAAACTGAAAAAAATTCTTCTGCTGAACTGCTGTAGGCTGTCTAAAAATCACAATAGATAGCTTATCCCCCATCAAATACCGATGATGGAAGTTACAATCTGACGACTTCCAGAAGGCTACAATTTGAAGACTTTCACATAGATCGCTGAAGGTTACAATCTGACGACCTTCACGACAACTGATGAAAGCTCTAATCAACGGCCTTCACAATCAACATCGGGAGTTGCAATCTAACGACTCTCATATTCTCAAGGAGCCAAGACGAAGATTACAAGATAATGATCTTTGCAACGCTATGACAGAAAGAGATTACTTGGTAATAATCTCTTCAAGGCAAGACGCGGAGATCCTCCCCGTGTGTCAACAGTAAAACGCTAGGGTCGAAACCCGCGTTACAACATCAAAACGCTAGGGTCGAATCCCGCGTTACAAC
>BQKN01059928.1:103291-117032 GCA_022839385.1 Asparagus kiusianus
CCGCGTTACAACATCAAAACGCTAGGGTCGAATCCCGCGTTACAACAAATCAAACACGAGCGACCCTCGCGTTCATTGGTGTTCAGCCAACACCCAACCTCGCGTCTCGATTCTAAGACGTGAGGTTAGGGTCCTGAACGCCAAGGTGGGCGTTTGACTCGTTCAAGCACGAGTTGAACGGTTGCAGGAACCGTTTTCCCCACGATCTGAGGGATTTCCGCCCCACTTGGGAGAGGATTAAGGGGTCAGTTACACCCTACTTAAGAGAGATTTAAGGGGCGGTTACACCCCCCTAATCCCCTATAAATAGGGGTAAACTCAACTGAGTTCAGGCCCTTCTTTTTGGCTGGCTTTTGGAAACGAAGACTTGGCAGCAAAGGGAGATCCTTGGAGCATTTCTGGAGCTTGGGAGATCTGCAACGAGGAGCTTCTTCATCCTTGGCTTACAACCGATCTTCGGTTCAAAACAACTCTTTTACAGAGTTCTTCAAAACTCGTTCAGAGTTATCAACTCATTAAGAGTTTCAAACTTGTCACGCAAGTTCTCCACAATGTCAAATCGTGAGGAGAAGACATCGTTCCACTGAATCAAAACGTCGGATCGTCAACGGAGAGCAAACTCGACGCGAGCATTCGAGGGAGGCATTCCATCGCCACCGTGAAGAACCCAGTTTTAAACAAAGGAGAAAACCAAATTCGTTTTCTTCTCTTTTGTAATCAAGTTGTAATCGAAATTAAAGGAATTCAATTTAAGTTTCTTTTGTTCTCTTCCTTGCAATTTTTTTCCTACAAACAACTGCACTGTAAATAGTCCACAAAAAAGTTCATAATAGGTTTTGATTTCTTTGCAATATTGAATTATATAGGCCATCCAACAAGAAGCCAAGAACTTCAAATCAGGAGAAACAAGCTACTACATGGTGCTCATTTGGTCCGCAATCTTTTCTCAGTTCTTCTACCTCGGCATCATCGGTGTCATCCACTACACCTCCGCCCTCCTCTCCGGGATAATCCTCGCCGTCCTCGTCCCCGTCATTGAGATCTTGGCCGTGATTTTCTTCAATGAATCCTTCAATGGAGGGAAGGGTGTTGCTCTTGCACTTTCAATTTGGGGGTTTGTTTCTTATTTCTATGGAGAGTACAAAGTGATGAAGAAACATAAAGCTCTTGCAGTTGAACCTAGCGTCGACTCAAATAGCTCGACTTGAATTTAGTCCAAGTCCTCTCTCACTATAAACAAGTGCTCATCATTTTTTTTGGTGTAATATATTTCCCCTTTGAATAATTTTTTTCTTATGTATTTATTTACCTAAGCATATACGAGATGCCAATTTATTTTGCAAAATTAGCTGCCAAATACTCTGCTTGACTAGGCGATAGACCTCATCGCTTTTCTATCTTTTTATGGTAGAGCAAAATGAGTTGTCTCAATATATCCATTTTTTGCTTTAAATAATATATATATTTTTAGGTGCACAATTAATTTGTAACACGAACTACTTGGTACCCAAAATGTTTACTCTGTTCTCATTCAAATGTTATACTGTGATATATCAAGGACCTTCTCTAATTTGTTTTTCTCGTGAAGTTTTTTCTTCAATCTTATTTACTTGTTTTATATTGTGGATCATGATAATAGTTTTTTTTTTTCTTTCTCTTTCTTTTTCAAATTTAATACGTTTCTCGGATGAGCTGAGGAATCCGCCAGCTGCCTATTAAGTTAAAAGAGCTAAGCATATACAATCATCGAACTTATCTTCTTCTCATTGCAATTTGTACGATCAAAATTAAAGAACAGAAAGATAATAAAAGGGTTATTTTGAAATATAAGCAAACAAAGGTAACCTTTTTTTTACTCAGTAAATGAAAGAAGGGTAATGTTGCAAGATAAAAGTTAACTACATGAATGTTATAATTCAATACAGTTTTATTTATTTATTTTTAAGAAAAAGGATGGATTACCATAACAGTAATCCAGCCTGCTAAATTAACATAAACTGGTTGTTACATATAATGTGCACATCCCCAACAAAATGTGCACTTAGATCCCAACTGAACTTACAAAACAAACAAAAACACACTCTTGCACAAAGTATTAAATCTCTCAAAACACTTATCTACTACTACTAAACTAAAATAGTAGTGAGTTCCATACTCAGCAAAAGTTTTTAACATCAAAACATCATTTAAAACACTACATCCAAAGATTATCATTCCAGCTGAATCACATAATTTCCAATGCTCTTGTTCTCTCTTCCTGCAGCTCCAGCAACTTGTAAAGCTCCAGATAGCTCATTCCTCTTTCTTCTTCTCTCTTGAAGCCTGACCGTTCGAGCAGAAATACTCTTAGAACCTAGCCAAAAGGTTGAGAATGTCAAAATCTTGCTCAAAAACTCAAGAGACATCTTCTTCTTGTTAGAAAAGAATCTATCATTACGCTCCTGCCATATGCACCAAACAACAGAACAAATAATAACATATCTTTCCATCTTGCAATCATCATTCTCACCAGCAACCCAATTAATACAAACTTCCTTTAAAGACTTTATTTTAAAATATTTCTCAATTTTTAATTTGAACTGTATAAATCTCCAAATTGAGTATACAAACTCACATTCAACAAACAAATGTGTATGGCTCTTTTCTGATTTAGAGCATAAACAACAAGTCATCTCTAAATGAATTCCTTTTTTATCCAGAATATCTTTTGTGTTCAATACAGTTTTATTTATTTTATTTTATTCCAAATTCCAAACCCAAAAATCTCAAATCCACATATCACTTTGCAAATACTGATTTCACATGTATGGCTTCGTTGTTATCAGCATCATTGCAGTTTAGTTTCAAAACATCACTTAATTATCCATATACAAATGACATAATCTACTCTGCTTCAAATATCAAACACTTTCTGAAACAGCAGCAGCCTTCTTATTCTCCCTATCTTCCGAGTACTCCCCATAGGTATACGAAGCCAAGCCCATCAAAGCGAGGACGAGCGCAACACCCTTTTCGCTGCTGAAGTTTTCATGGAAGAAGATGACGCCTAGAACCTCGGTCACGGGGATGCACACTGCAGTTATGATCGCAGCGAGCAGAGTGTTGGCAGAGAAGATGACGCCCACGATCCCAAGAAAGAAACATTGCCAGAGGATGGAGTTGGAGATGAGCACTATATAGTACTTTGTCTCTCCTAGACCATATTCTTTTGCCTCTCTTGGAATGATCTGCGGTTGGTTTGCGTTAACAAGAGGTGCAAAATGATCAATTATTCTGTTTCTATCCATTGTCTTCGAGTCAAAAGGAGCAACATATTAGTCGATTGTAACTAGACAATACGGAGAAAATATGGATAAAAAACTGTCTATCGTTGAACTAGTACAATAGAAAATATATTAGACCGCAGTGTAAAAATCTATATACGAGTTATAGTTACTTTGGTACCACCTAACTAGTCATTGTGTTTACTCGTGTTACTGGAGAAACTATCTAATTGTTTCAGCTCAGTGGTGCAGCAAGTATTGTCTATATTTGGATTCTTGCACTGCGAACGATTTTGAAGATTAGGATAATAATATTCCAAGGAGTACGATCTTTTCTTGGTGCATTGTCTAATAGAAACGGCTACTAGAATACTAGATAGTTTTATGTACGTGATGATATACCTACTAATGTAATTACTTGTATTACTATGGCTATAGAACTAGCGTTACTTTGATAATTTATCATAGCTACTATCATTATAGTTCTTCTTCCTCCTTTATCTAACAAAGTAAAAAAGCATGGAAGGGAAAGATTCATCCTCTTCAATTTCCTCCTAATTTGTGATCAGGATCTTGGGCCTATAAAGGCTGGCCCAGTAAGCTTTATTGGGTAAGCTCGTTTCTGGGCCCAGCTTGATACTTAATAAATTAATAATAAAATTGATGAGGATGGTGATATCTATCATTCAGTTACGAGAATAAATGAATAAAAGTTGGTCATTTTTTAAAATGAATTGACGTTTTCCCGATTTTGCAAAAGCCAGATAGTAGTTCTGTCTTCCATCCCCTTCAAATTGCAATATAGACCTTCTTTCTCAATTTGTGATTTTAGTATGATAACAACAATGTTTTTTCATAAGTACAGAATGAGAATGAATTCAGATCACAAAAGATATAGTAAATACTGCATTCAAAATAAATCCTAATCATTTGAACTATTAAATGTCACAATATAGCGGACAGAATCAGGGGTGGGCAAATTGATGGATTCGTTCACTTTTGACAAATAACGATCATATATATATATATATATATGCCTCCTTTGGCGTACCCGGATCAAAAGAATGGAATGAAGTAAGGAATAAAACGGAATGGACGTGGGAATGAAATGTTCACTTATTTTCTCATGTTTAGATGTAATTAAATAATAAAGTAAAAATGAAGAAATACTTTACTTTTGTATGAGTAATTAATTAATAAGTAACCATGGAATATTTAGTACTCAATTTATTTATTTTTTTCGCTCCCATAGAGAAACATTTGGCTAACATTTCCACATCTGCACGATTGATTGACGGTAGTAACATGTAAAGTTTAGAAACTTTGTGGTATTTTATTGTCCTAAAATGCAACCAGTGATAATTAATAGTTGTTAAAACGTAAAGCCTTTTTTTTTAACGGGATGATAGAACGAAAGAGAAGGACCGGTATCGCACCTGAAAATCCTCGTTGACGATCATCCCGACAACGCAAAACCCCGTCGCGAAAAGCCCGATGACCAGCTGCGTCTCCATCACGAGCCCGTACCTGATCACCTCCGACCCCGACCTCCGATAGACGAGCTCGATCAACGGCAGCACGAGCCCATAGAGAAGCGCCGCCCCCACCGTCAGCGCGAACCCCAGCCGGTACTCCCCCTCCGAGACCCCCCTCGGCCGGTCGCCGCTGGCGTGCAGCCCCAGCAAAACCGCCCCAGCCGTCAACAGCGCGATCGCGTTGAGCGAGAACGGCGTGAACCGCTGCTTCACGATCACGAACGCGCAGAGGGCGGTGAAGGCGAGGTGGGTGGAGAGGAGGAGGACGGAGGTGGAGACGGGGAGGAAGGAGAGGCCGTAGGCGTAGAGGAAGTCGTCGAGGCCGGTCAGGACGCCGAGGGCGGCGGCGGAGGCGAGCGTTCCCGGGGATATGGAGATGGGTTTTGTGGCGGGGTCCGCGCGGCGGCGGCGGAGGTAGGAGAGGGAGAGGGGGAGGAGGAGGAGGGGGAAGGCGGCTGTTTCGAGGGAGGAGGAGAGCCAGCGGCGGCTGCCGCCGTGGAGGAAGTAGAGGCGGGAGGTCAGGTTGCCGGCGACGTAGCCCAGGGACATTAGGAGGGAGTTGGTGACGATGAGAGTTCGCTTCAGTCCTTGGCTCATTTTTATTTTTTTTTCTTACCCCCCTACTCCTCTATTTGGGGGAAAATTACAAAAGAGATATTTGTTAGTGTATGCGTGTGGTGGTTAGATGTTGGGGAGCTTATAATTTCGTTTTCTATTAAATTTCTGTAATTGGAACTTAGACGGAAAAAAACGCTGTAGACAGCTACATTTCAAGCCGAATTTGCGATATTGCTGTGCTCAAAGGATTTCTTAATTGTGTTTATGATAGAGACAGGAGTGGAGTAAAGATCTGCCTACACTTTTTATTATTTGAGGGAATAAATTTGTTATTTTTATGTTCACTCATTTCAGTGCTCTTCAGTCCACTGTGAATACTAAGTACTCGTGGGGCTCACTGAAATTTATTAGGTGATGTTGAATTTGGGGAAGAAAAAAATAGGTAAGCTCTGGGTAAAGATTCTGTGTGTTGTTCCTCTGCAACATTTTACCTAAACGAAAACATCTGTTGATGTCCGTGAACAAAGAATCGATGAGGGTCCTCCGTCGTCGGATGCAGTTTCGATCCTGACGACGATGGGGAAGAATGAGAAGATGAATATTGGGGCCGACTCATTCTCCGACTTTACGTCCGATTCTGAGCGCGCGAGGTGGGTTGATAACCTGCACATGCAAGAATCGTAGGAATACGTGGCTAGTTTCCCCCGTGGTACCTCCGACGGTCAAGTTAGCTGTGGAGCTTGAGGGAGGTTTTTTGAGAGGCCCCTGGGCCATTGAGGTCCCTACAGGGGGGTCCTCTTTAAGAGTTGAATTTCTTTTCTTTTGTAAAGAAAAAAGGGGGAGTAAAGTTCAGATGTAAAAAGAAGCGGCGATCCAGCCCCTGCCCTTACCCTCCTTACCCCCTTTTATCCTCCGTTGCCTCTGAGATTTTGGCTTTTCTTTTGTACAGGAGGGCGGATGCAGAGTGGGCAGATAGACTGCTGAGTCATCATTCTCCTTCCAGATGTCGGCTGGCGATTGGAAGGAAAGTCATTCGGGTACAGGAGAGAAATGTCTTCTCAGTACATTAGATTTGTCAGAAGAGGCAGGGCATAGGATAGGTCGGCTGCTTAGTCGTCCTTCTCTCTCCAGATAGCGGCTGGCGATTGGAGGAGAAGTCACTCGTTCACAGGAGAGCATCATGGCAATCTCTGGAAAGTGACTTGTAAGCAGAATAAGCGGCTTGGGCACGAGGTTTGTCAGAATGAAGATTTTGATGGGACTAATCAATACTGTTGTGTCGATTGACATCTGAAGTGAGCTTGGTCGGATCTTATCCCTTTAGTCGAGGCGGGTTTAATCTGCGAGCCATCATTATGATTTACCGACCCGATAGTCGGGTGAGCTTTGGGTCGAGTGTACGGTCGAGTCGTCTGCTCGAGGAGTCGTCTTAATCACGAGGGGGCGACTGATCTCGCGCTTCGAGTTGGTCATGATGACCCTTGATCGAAAGATGGCTTGTCTGCTCGTCTGGCCGAGAGACTTGACATTGGCTAGGCTTTTGAGTCTCTAAGTTAGTTTGGACCATAGCTCTCTTGGATCTACGCAGACATTCTTCCGACATCCCTAACTTTATATGGTGACTTACCATAACACATTCTAACAGGACAAGAGAAAAAAATTTCTTATGAGTTATCATAACTATACTATTCTACTTAGGGACTGTTTGGTTTGTTTCCTAAAATCAAAGAAAAGAAAATAAGACATTGGAAAACCATTAAAAGTTGAGTTTCATCCATTTTTATCCCTAAAAATCATCCAATAATACGGTGACAACTCATCTCATCTCATCTCATCTCCTTTCTTATCTTTAAGAATAACCCAAACATAAGAAACATGTTATATCATCCATCCCATGTCATCTTATCTCATCTTTAAAAATGTCACATCATCCAATAATATGGTGATAACTCATCTCTTCTCATTAAAATTTGTATCTTATCTCATCTCTTTTCTTAGTTTTAAGAATGAACCAAATACACGAAAAGAACCTATTATAAAAAATAGATTTTTTATAATTGATTTCCTTTTTTTTTAAGTCAACCAAACAACCTCAAAACAAATCATGAATTGTTTCTTACAAAATAACCCACATCATCTAATAATATAGTGACAACTCATCTATTTTTTTATTTTTAAGAAGTGAACCAAATACAAGAAAAGAACATATTATAGGAAATATGTTTCCTTTTCTTTGATTTCCTTTCTTTTTAGCCAACCAAACAGACACTTATACTATTTTTACGCCACAAGAGAGAAAAAGAAGGGTATTTATAAAAAATTTCAAAATTGATGACCCCGTCAAGGAAGCCCATATTTTTCTATTTTGAAAAGTAAGAGTAGCGTAGAAAAATATAGTGTGATTATCATTATTCATTTCAAATTGGCACGATTTCGTGGGGCAGAACAAAAAATGAGAGAAAATGAGAGGTTTCAATTTCCTCTCAAGTATTTCAATCCCTCACCTCCGTACTAGCGCCTCTCCTCCCCGTCTCTTCCATCTCAAATTGTAAGCAGAAATTGGGTGAGATCTTGTGGTGTACGATGAATTCTCTACTGTTGCTATTGTTGGTATTTTCTTCCCTTATTCTTTTTTTATTATCTTATTTTTATTGATGATTTTCCATCTTTTTTCTTCTAATTTTTTGCCATCAAACTGTCATTTGTTCTCTGATTCTTTTCAAACTTTTTTAGTCGTATGTGATTTGGGGTTTTCCCTTCCTTCGTTAGAGCATTATTGCAAATTCTTAATTGTTATTCTCCTTTTTTTCATTCTATAGGAATCAATTACTTTCTTTGCTTCTATTCAAGTTAGCTGCCCTGTTTTGAAAATTTTATTTTCTCCTTCATTGTTAAATCTATTGATTATTTTTCTTTTTAATCCACTTACTGTTTTCGGAAAAAGTTGCCTTCATCATTGATTTCATTAAACTTTAGTCGTTACAAATGAAATTCAAATAACAAAGAATTAAAAATTACAACTTTTCGAAAATAAACACAAGATCCTGTTTTGCAGTCTCTTGCTTGCGTGGGTCTTTGGCCTGTGACGGAGATGTCGATATCCGTGGACCACCTGGCAATCAGATCTGATCCGAGAAAATCGGGCAGAGCTTCGTCGATCCGCGAGGGGATCTAGAAACTTTAAGCGCCTATCTCGGATAAAGCGAGATATTTGCTCTTCTTAGTATTACCGGCGAAGGGTAATGCTAAGGAACGGGTGCGGGTGATGAAGATCCGGTGAAGAACTCTCGGGTGTTGAAGTGCTCGTTCACTCTTCACTCCAGCAGGGCTTCGCCTCTTCTCTCCAAAAATCCAGATCTGAAAAAGTGAGGTCTAAGGTTTCTATTTATAGGCAAGAGAGTGTCTAGGAAAAGCCTAGACACCCTTGGGGTGTCTAGGAAAAGCCTAGACACCCTTGGGGTTGTAGGCGTTTAAAAATGCCTATAAGTTCCCGTATACAGCTCGAGGCGAAGAGGAGGCGATAAACGTCAGCATTCAAAACGAGAGGATTCACCAAGTGGCCCGATCAATGTCAAACCACCAAATGGTGGCTTGGTCAATGTCAAACCACCAAATGGTGGCTCAGCAAATGTCAAACCACCAAATGGTGGCTCGGCAAATGTCAAACCACCAAATGGTGGCTCGGCCAGTGTCAAACCACCAAATGGTGGCTCGGCAAATGTCAAACCACCAAATGGTGGCTCGGCCAGTGTCAAACCACCATTTGATGGTTTGGCCAAGGCCGAACCACTTCGGTGAAACGGCCAGAATCAGTTTTTTCGGTTCTTTCGTGGATTCTTTTGGGATTTGTGGTTCTAACTGCTATGATATTGCTGTTAGATTACTGTTAGACAGTTCCTAACTGAAGATAGAGGGAATCCCTCGTTTTGATCCAAGAAAACCACCAACCAAGCCTATAAATAGAGGCTCAGGTGTTCATTTTTAAGAGCTGGAGATCAAGAGGACGAAGTGCTGTCAAATTGGAGATTGGAGCACGAATTTCAAAGAGTTAGCAGATCTTGGCGGAGTTCTTCAACAAAGTAAGGGTTCGAGAGATCTAAGACTCATTCCACCATCCTCCGGATTTAAGCTTAGTCTTAAATCCCGAGAAGAGCCGTGATTTTGCTTAGTCAAAATCGCTGCTACTGCAATCACTTCCTTCGTGAAGCGAAAGCACTAATTATCCAAACTTCTGCTCACCGGATCTGATCCGTAGGCGGTCCACGGATAAACCCCGGCACCGGCAACGATCCCGCACAAACAATAGGCGATAAACTTCTATTGTGTGTAGTTTGAGAGAAAATTGTAACTTTTGATTTAAAGTCTTATAAAAAGGCTATTTTCTTTGTTTGAGTTTATTGTAGGTGTTTGAAGCTGTAATGGACTCATCAATGAAATCAATTTTCCAACCAAACAGGGGTGTTTAGGAAAAGCCTAGACACTCTTGGGGTGTCTAGGAAAAGCCTAGACACTCTTGGGGTGTCTAGGAAAAGCCTAGACACACTTGGGGTGTCTAGGAAAAGCCTAGACACCCCGGGTGTCCCAGTTCAGCCTGAAACGCTCCGTTACACTTGTTTGATTGTTTCCGCCGTAAATTCTTCGTCCGAACTCGGATTTGAATGATTCCAAGTGCGTTGGAGGCCTGACGAAGAGTTCTATCCACTCTAATGGTTGGATTATCTGTAGAATGAACGAGACACGAAGGACGTTGTTCCATTTGTAAACATCGCGGGGCTCTCGACTAGCCCGTGCCTTCGTTATTCCGAAATTCTGTCAGTTCACGTAGTTCGTCGATTCACTTCAAGCGTTCACTGACGTCAATGGAACTCCTGTGAACCAGATAGTAACGTTCATTGTTGTTTCTTAACACTAAGCTGTTCGTGGAGACCTATAGGCAATTTTCGATGCCTACAGATACCCCCTCCAAAGTGTTTCGGACTCGTTTCTTTTATAGAAGAGGCTGGAATACTTTGGATGTGATTGGTCCAACCTTCAGTCGGCGTAAAGGACCTGCAGTTAGCTTCAACTCTTGGCTCTTTCGATTTTCGGTCTATTCGATGCTTTGACGAATAACCGAAGTTCTTCCGGCGCTGCGTTTATCGCCTGGCCGTCGTCGGAGTCTCGAGTCTACAACCAGTGAGTTGAGTTTGGCTCGTGTCATTAAGTTGACTTTTGAACTGACTATCTCTGTCACATTGTGCTGACTTAGGGTTTTGGATCACCGTACGTTGACTTTTTATCGCAACGCGTTGAATGGCGTTGACTTAAGGTTACACGTTGTATGTAGGAAAATTGCAGTAAAGAGGATAAAAGAAAATTGACTTGTATTCCTTTAATCTCGGTTACAATTTGATTACAAAAGAGAGGAGAACGAACTTGGTTCTCCCCTTTGTTTAAAACTGGGTTCTTCACGGTGGCGATGGAGTGCCTCCCTCGAATGCTCGCGTCGAGTTTGCTCTCCGTTGACGATCCGACGTTTTGATTCACTGGAACGATGTCTTCTCCTCACGATTTGACGTTGTGGAGAACTTGCGTGGCAAGTCTGAAACTCTTGATGAGTTGATAACTCTGAACGAGTTGGAAACTCTATGAAAGAGTTAATTTAACCGAAAATCGGTTTGATAAGCCAAGGCCGAAGGCTCTCTGTTGCTGAAGTTGAAGATGATCTTCGTTGGAAGATGTTGTCGATCTCCTATCTCCTCAAAAGTCTGCCTCCAATGATCGATCCAAGCCAGGAAATTCCAACTGACCGAACCCAAGAAGCCAACCCTTAACTCAGTTGAGTTTACCCCTATTTATAGGGGATTAGGGGGGTGTAACCGCCCCTTAAATCTCTCCTAAGTGGGGTGTGACCGCCCCCCAAATCGTGGGGAGCGGTTTTAGAACTGTTCAGCTCATGTTGAATGAGTCAAACGCCCACGTTGGCGTTCAGGACCCTAACTTCGCCTCTTAGACTTGAGACGCGAGGTTGGGTGTTGGCTGAACACCAATGAACGCGAGGGTCACTCGCGTTTTGGCTTGTTGCAGCTTGGAAACGCGGGGATCGACCTTGGCGTTTTTGATGTTGTGACGCGGGGTTCGACCCTGGCGTTTTACTGTTGACACATGGGGAGGACCTCCGCGTCTTGCCTTGAAGGGATTATTAACGAGTAATCTCTTTTGTCATAGCGTTGCAAAGATCATTGTCTTGTAATCTTCTTCTTGGCTCCTTGAGAATATGAGAGTTGTCAGATTGTAACTCCCGATGTTGATTGTAAAGGCTGTTGATTAGAGCTTTCATCAGTTGTCGTGAAGGTCGTCAGATTGTAACCTTCAGCGATCTACGTGAAAGTCTTCAAATTGTAACCTTCTGGAAGTCGTCAGATTGTAACTTCCATCATCGGTGTTTGATAGGGGATAAGCTATCTATTGTGATTTTTAGACAGCCTACAAAACCCCCTCCAAAGTTTTCGAAAGTTCGCGGTTGACTGGGATGAATTTTCGGAATACTTTGGATTTTAACTCTGATCTCGGAGCTGTTGATTCCTTGTGGTACAGGATTTGTTCTCTGCACTCGCTTCGAAGGCATCTTGGTTGAAGGGATTTGTCACATGGGACCTGTGTGAAGGTATGCGCCATAATCTCGCTTCTGGAATGTGGGGTGGATCCCTGCGTTTTGAACTTAAGACGAGGGGTGTGACCTCGGCGTTTTAAATTTGGAACCCGGGTGTGACCTCGGCGTCGTGATTTTTGTAACACGGGTCTGACCTTGGCGTTTTGACTTGAAACGCGGCTGTGACCTTGGCGTTATGGTTTTTGCGATGCGGGTCTGACATCGGCGTTTCGATGTGAGACGCGGAGGTGACTTTCATGCATTTTTGACTAAGTCTTTGAAACTTGTCTTCAGCTCATCTGTTTCAAGTCTCGGCTCATGTCCATTAAGTTGATGAACCTGCAAACATGCATAGGATTTTTGGCAAACCCTCAGCCATCAACGGATTTGATAAGCCTTTACCGACTACCGTTTGAGTCGGGCTAGCATGTGGATTGTCTAAATCCGTTCCACATGTAACGTTGTGCTAAGAGAATGAACTCTCTTAGACTTGATGCTATGATTTTGAATACATAGACTTTGTCATTTTTACGGAAAAAGACTAACCGACGACGCGTGTTAGGCGTAGACTTATCCCTACTTAGGATTTGGGATAAAGTTCCCCATGCGTGTAAGGCATGAATTTCGGCGTTATTAATAACAACCTGCTACGATGTTGAATACGTAGACTTTGCTATTATTGCGGGAATAGGCTACCCGACAGCATGTGTTAGATGCCGATTTATCTCTAATTAGGGATCGAGATAAAGTCCCCCATGCGTGTGAGGCATGGATTTCGGCGTTATTAATAACAACCTGCCACGATGTTGAATACGTGGGTTTTTTTTCCTTTTTACGGTCAAAGACTCACCGGCAACGCGTATTAGGCGCTGATTTATCCCTTCTTAGGATTCGGGATAAAATTCCCCATACATGCAAGGTATGGATTCAGAGATTATTAATTTAATGATAATCACTGGCTACGATATTGAATACGTAGACTTTGCCACTGTTTCTTCCTGTGTTACTTAAAACACTGAAAGAAAGTTGGAAGAGCCAGAGGTGTAGTATTAACTTGGCATGAATTTTCACCTAGAGTGAAATTCAGAAACTTTCTTCACTATCACTAGGATAATTCCAGAAAATCTTTAATCCGCTGGGGATTTCATAATGAAAACTTGCTATTCTTGTTGAAAAAGAATTAACAAGTTCATTGAGGGGGTTGACTGTTAGAGGTGTGATGTTAACCTAACAGTATTTTATGGACCTATCGCTCTAATGAAGAGAGTCGATAAGTTGATTTGTGTTGTCAGAGGTGTGATGTTAACTTGACGGGATTTTGTGGACCTATCGCTCTATTGAAGAGAGTCGATAAGTTGATTTGGTCGTCAGAGGTGTGATGTTAACTTGACTGGAATTTGAGGACCTATCGCTCTATTGAGGAGAGTCGATAAGTTGATTTTGTCAGAGGTATAATGTTAACGTGACAGGAATTATGTTGCGATCAGAGCAGCTTTGTGGACTTATCATCCTATTGATGAGGATTGATAAGTGGATTGTCAGAGGTTTAGTGTTAACGTGACAAGAGAATGTTGCGATCGGAGCAACTTTGTGGACTTATCATCCTATTGATGAGGATTGATAAGTAGATTTGTCAGAGGTTTAGTGTTAACATGACAAGAGACTGTTGCGATCGGAGCAACTTTGTGGACTTATCATCCTATTGATGAGGATTGATAAGTGGATTGTCAGAGGTATGATGTTAACGTGACAAG